>WTXK01000458.1:0-35457 GCA_025769895.1 Lactarius psammicola | reverse complement strand
CGAAGAGCTTGCAGTTCCGAGGTCACTCGATATGGGTGGAGAGGGAAGGGAAAAGAGGATACAGTTTTTTGATTGTCTTTATGTGCCAAAAGTCATACACGATAATTAGATGTGTTATATAATAGCTACTAGTAGCACGGTGGGAAAAGGGAAGAGGGGGGGGAGGAGCAGCAGAAGGCAGCGCGGAAAGTGTGGTGTGTAGATCGATATTAAGTGTGTGTGAGCGAAGGGTATTGAGGGCTAGATGTAAAGCTGTGCCATCCTGGCACGAAAGGTATAAAGAGAAAGAGATCCGGCAGTTTTGAGTTCGAGAGACGAGAGATAAAGAGCTAGAGATACAGCAGTTTTGGGAAGGATTATCGCATGTGCCAAGTCCATCGCGCGGCGCCGCCAGGGCGTGAGGCCACGACGCGGCGACCCCATGAAACAGAGTCTAAAAAAAGAATTATCTTGCAAGCAGAAAACAGAGATGCGTCGTTTCTTGTTGAGGCATGAGTCTAGACGGCGCCGGTGGCGACCATATTCATCGCGCCGAGGATGACCTCCCACGAAAAGTCGAGAGCGGCCCAGAGGTCGCGGTCGAACACGCCGAGTGCGCAACGCATTGCGCCAGATGGCGCTGACAGTGCGCGTGAGCGCCATGAGGGCACTCATCTTGTCGCCCGCGGCGCTCGCGGCGAGGTACGTAGCGACCTGGGGCGCGGAGACGTGGGCAAAGGGGCCAGCCGCGGCGCTAGCGCTGGCCGGCGCGACTCCAGGCGAGCATGTGGGGGGCACTGGGAGGAGGTTGGCCATGAGGCGGTCGAGACGGTGCGCGACGAGGAAGGCGTGCAGCGGGGCGAACGCCTCGGCGTGCGGCACGACGAGGGGCATCACGGGTACCGCAAGAGCGCCGCTGGAGCGCGCCTGAGGGCGCGAGACGGGCAGACGTGGGATGTGCGCGCATTGCGCGGCGAGCACGATGTGGTGCGTCGGGACGAGAAGACCGCGTCCGAGACCGGGCGACCAGAGGACGGGCTCGACTGCACGGCGAGGATGTGCGTCGGGGGCGGCATGCCGTGCGTCGGCGCGATGTCGAAGGTCGCCGGGAGACGGGAGCGCGGGAGCTGAGGTGGTACCTTGGCTGCATTGATGGACGCCATGAACCTATAAAAATGCGGATTTCGGTCAGGAACTGTTGCTAATGGATCGAATGAATGGCTAGAGAACGCACTCTTCGCCCCGCGCGTGGAGGTTTTTCCGGATATACTCGAAAGGCACCTGCCCAAGGCTGGGCTCCACGGCAAGAATGGCGTCGCGCTGCACCTCTGTGAATGCGGGACGGTTGAGCGTGCGCGGGAGCTGGAGATTCGGGATAGGAGCGGCGGGGTGTTGGTGCTGAAACATATCGTGGTGTTGTTGGTGTGATGGGCGAGTAGAAACGTGGAACATCGTTGAAGGAGTTTTGAAGAGGATTTGAAGGGGAGAGTTGAATACGCGGTCGGTAGGAGAGTACAAGAGAAGAGATCGCTTCCTGAGCAAAGTACGAAGAGGGCAAAGAGGGCAAGTGGTTAAATATAAGACAAGTTGAAGGTGAATATGCGAGCGTTGCGAAAAGCTACAAGGCGACTCGCGCCGTTTTGGGAATTCGTTTGTTGCTCGCTTTGGCTTGCCTTGTTTGTAAACTCAACACTCGACGACTTAGCACTCCTCCTTCAAGCTTTGCCTTTCCAAGAACCGCTAGTCCTTGTACTCTCTTCGCTTTGTTTATTTTACTATATTTCCATGGTTTCATACACAACATTCGACTTACTAGTCCACTGAGTTTGTGCCTGGGAGCAATGTGCACCACGGGGTGCGCCACAGAAAAGAACTGTATGATATATGATAGCACACAGATACACAGTCGTCACCGTGGAATTACGCAACTGTCGCGAAGATCCCTCCTCGCTACTCGCTAGTCCGTGTTGCTAAACTAGACCATAGAGCCCACTGGCCTTGTTCCCCAGCTGGGTTAGCTGAATAACTAAATCAATCACAATTTTCGACTCGACTCTCCCCAGTCTAAAATAACAGCGACAGACGAAATCACACCACCGCGCCACTCAACAGTCAGGCCTTCAGGTACAAATCCAAAACCGGACCTCGACATAAAAGCCTAAAGTGGCCCGCCACGTGCGCACTAATACGACGACAAAGGGATTTCCGAATCGAACACGTCGGCCTTAGCCTGGTGTCCACGGACGCCTGGGCCCGGACCGTAGGCGAGGCTGGCTCGCGCCTCATGGCCGCGGCGACCGCGCCAACACCTCGCCGGCCACGCGGTCCGTCGCCTCCCAGAGCTGCGTCATGAGCGCCCGGTCGTGCACCTCCTTGCGCCCAGGCCGGACCACCTTCCCGAACGGCTCGATGTACGCTCCCTTGTACTTTTCGCGCTCCGCCGCCACGTTCGCGCTCGTCGCCGCGAAGAGCGTCGTCCAGGCGCCTTTGGGCGGTGGGATGCACGTCAGCGTAATGTATAGGTTCAGCCACCATGGACTGTATCCTCTCAGCGCGTCTGTGAAGTGTATGCGTCGGCCTGTTGTTGTTCTGTTTCGAGATGGAGGGGCGCGTACCTGTTGATACGGTCCCTGGGTGAACCGTCATCACGGTGATCGGAGCACCCTCTTCGTCCAGTTGGCGCTGCAGCTCGGACACCCACAAGAGGTTCATCAACTTTGACACGCCTGAAGACGAATAAACCTGTTAACGAGCGGCCAAACCCCGCGCCCGCGGGTACTCACAGTAACGCATGAATTTGGGCCAGAACCAAGTGCTGCCCGGTGTGCCGTAATGGTCGTTGAAGCCGTCCAGGCCTCCAAACTTGAGTGTCGATGGGGAGTACAGGTACGCTTTAGAGCCGACCTGGGGATAAACGGCGGGTTAGGGTTGACGAGAAAATCAAAGAGAGCAAATGTGCGTACCACCACTATGCGGACGTCGCTTCCCGGCTGGCTTGCGGTGGCCTTGAGCAGCGGAAGTAGCGCCTGCGTGAACACGGACAGGGCGACATGGCTAACCATACAGCTCAGTCAAGGCGTTCCGCGCGCGAACACGCAGACAAGGACGAAGGGGACCCACTTGACCTCGACCGTCTGCTCGAGCCCGTCTACCGTCATGACATAGTCATCGTACAGCCTCCCGGCATTATTGACTTGCGTTCAACAAAAAAAAGTCAGAATTTTTCTTTTTTTTTTTGAATGGGCGCTATGAGGACCGCAACGCACTCAGGACGTCCAGCCTCCCCTCCCGCCGCGCAAACTCCTCCGCGGCAGCCTTAGTGGCGTGCAATGACGCTAGGTCGAGCTGGAGGAATCGCAGCCTGCTCTGTGCGGGTGCGGTCCTTACCTCCCCCTCGATCTCCGCAAGCGCCGCGTGAGCGCGCGCCTCGTTCCGACAGGCCAGGTAAACTGTCGCGCCACGCCCATAGAGCTGCTTTGCCGTGTGGAAGCCGATGCCAGAACTGTGTTGTGTAGGTCGGTAGGAACCCAAGTATATGTATGGGGCGTGGAGGGAACTCGGAGGGGAAAGTGGAAGGGAGTAATTGAATGGCTTACTTTGCTCCGGTGACGATGATGACTTTACCCGTCAAGTCTGGGATGTCGCGCGTTGGGTCATAGGCCATGGGAGAGTGCGGACAAGGATGTACGATGCATTAACACACAATGACGGTATATGTGAAGGAAGGAAGGTGAGTATCACGCGCAATGCCGGCGTCAATAAGAAGCTGCCCCAGTGTGGGCGCCAGAGTTGTACTGTACGTGTTCTTCAACATATACAGTAGCGAGTTTTTACGTTTTGTAATTGTGGAGTTCTACGACAGGTCGAGGACTGCTGCGGCCAGCTGATACTGCTGAAAGCCTGGTCAGTCTAAGGGAGGAGAGGGGGGGTGCTGTTGGTCACGGTGCTGTGGGCTTCTCATGTTGCTGATGGCCGGCTTAATAGTACGCCCACGCTGATCGGAGAACACGAACTACGGGTGCCGTCGCGTGCGAACAATACATTTGGTCGTGGATACGCCATCAAGGATGCGTTCCTCCATGAGGAATGTGTAAGCTTCGCGCATGTGTGTGGCGTCGATGCTTATAAACATGGCGATCTTTGATAACCTGATATCGCTCGGTTCTACATTTTGAGCACATCGGTATCATATGCTCGTGGGACGCACCTGCTGGCCGTTGCAGACTACCTAAGTTTGAGTTATGTGTTCTCTGCAAATTGCGTATGCCCAATTGCCCTAGTGTAGGTTGCGATGTGGTGTTCTTGTTTCCTCTTTAAATCAAATATAGGTCCGTTCTGACGGTCATAGCCCTGTGTTCTGTCATCTACAATGATAGTTCTTCACTTCGAGTATGATCCCAACTAAATCGAGTCGGAGGCACAACGGCGAATCTTTGACTGATTCTTTCCTCCACATCTCTGGGGTCTGCCCTGATGGCGTCCCGATCTGTCTGCGCGTCTACCCTCACGTCACGTCCATGTTGAGTCGGCGGTCGCCGACATCTTGCTGGGTGGCCTGACCATGAGGCGATGCGCATCATCTATCTAGTGTTCACATCCCTCATTCCCTCCCTCACCTGTGGGTAGATCATCCTCTGCATAACTTGATCGGTTCCTCCGCAGTTGCCACTCCTGTCATGTCCCAGACACCAATTACAGCCGCAGCTTCCTCACGCTTCCAAGCGATTTTCCAAGCTGCCTTGAAGTCTTACCAAAAGCAAACTAAGAAAGATCTTCTCGCACATCCACTTGCCTCCCAGCTGCGAACATGCGACTCTACTAGCGCCATCCTCGCCGTGCTTCAAGACCAAGTTCGGCAATTCGACCAAGCTCACAGTGGCGATGAGAGACTGAAAAAGTGGTTGATCCCAACTGTGAACGTCCTGTACGCGTTTTCTGCCGTCGTCTCCGAGGGCGTCGGTCTGGTGAGTCTCGACACTTGACCTAATGTGAGTCTTGAACCTTCCTCTGACATATATTTTACAGGTATTTTCACCTGCGAAGGCAATCTTTGTAGGTGTTGGAGTCTTCCTTTTAGCAAGTATCCTATCTATTTCTTTAGGTGGGTCGTTCTCACGTTGAAGGTCTTCCAGGCTGCCAAGGATGTTGCGGCAAGTAAAGATGCTCTTGCAGAGCTCTTTGAACGCATTGGATTTTTTTTCAAACGGCTCGAAACTTATACGGAGGTGACACCGACTGCGGCGATGACCGACATAATCACGGAGATAATGGTGGAGGTGCTTAGAATCTTTGGGATTGCGACGAAAGAGCTAAGGCGGGGATCAGCAAGTGAGTTTCCGATTGGCTGTCTATCAGTCTCCGCTGAAGTACGCGTAGAAAAGTTCCTGAAGAAATTGGCAGGAAGGACTGGTCTGGAGGATGCAGTCAAGAAGCTAGACAGACTGACGCAAGAGGAGGCTCGGATGGCGCTTGGATCACACACAGCGTCCGCGACGAAGTAAAAGTCGTTGATGATAAAGTGGAGAGCATGGATGACAAAGTAGAGGACATGGGCAGCAAAGTAGAGGACGTAGGTGACAAAGTAGAGGATATGGGTGTCAAAGTGGAGGACATGGGTGTCAAAGTGGAGGACATGGGTGTCAAAGTAGAGGCTATAAGCGACAAAGTGGACGACATAGGGCACAAAGTGCAATGCGTTGATGAAATGGTCCAAGTAGTCATTCACGGTGAGCAGGGTGTGTCCAGCCAGTCGCCGGTATCCTCTAACGTTTTTACTTTTAGACGGCAAGGACGCAAGAGTGGTGGCGAAGGAAGCAAAACTAATTATCCAACAGACAGCAAACAACGTAGACGAGATCAAGTGTTTGTGATCTTCAAACCTCGCCATTATTCGTTTCTCACGCTCAAACCTACTCACAGAGAACCAGTTAAAACAGCTCTTACGAGCGTGGCTCTCTCCCGCAGATCCGTCGACAAATCACAACATAGCACGAAAGGCTCAACACACAAGGCAGTATCTTCGCCGAATGGAAGTCTACTGGCTCCCTCTTGTGGATCCACGGAAAACGTGTGTCCCTATCAGCATCATACGGGCTCTCGACTTCTGACAGTCTTTGATTTTCATAGCGGGTTCCGGGAAAAGCATTATTTGGTCTGTTGTTCCTTTCCTGCTTCCTGTTGGGACTCATTTTTTGTCAGTTCCTCCGTCATTCAAGATATTATGGTTCTATGCGGAGTTGGATCGGCGATCATGGCCTATTTCTACTTCGATTTCAGGGGTCTCAATAAACAATGCTGTCACGACCTACTGCTTTCTTTTGTAACCCAGCTTTCTACTCGCTCAAGTTCATGCTGTGACATTCTCCACCACGTTTACAAGACACACGAAAATGGCACTCGACAGCCAAGTGACGACACTTTGAAGGAATGCCTGAAAGAGATGCTAAAACTGCCGGGACAACGCCCAATTTTTATTATCTTGGACGCGCTCGACGAATGTCCGGACTCTTCCGGAATTCCATCCCCCCGTAATGAGGTCCTCCAACTCGTGAAGGAACTCGTCGATCTCCACCTTCAAGGACTTCACATTTGCGCAACTAGTCGCCCAGAGGTCGACATCCGAGCTGTCCTTGGGCCGCTTGCATTTCGTTCGGTTTCCCTACATAACGAGAGTGGACAAAAAACGGACATCGCTAACTACGTTCGAAGCGTCGTGAACTCGTCCTTGAGTACGGCGATGAGGAGATGGAGAGCAGATGATAAGAATCTGGTAATCGAGACGCTGACAGAACGAGCCGATGGAATGTGAGAGTATCTAGCTATTCGATGGTGACAGCAGTTTCTTACTTAACTGTACAGGTTCAGATGGGTATTCTGCCAGTTGGACACGCTGCAACATTGCTTCCCACCAAATCTCCGTCAGTTTCTTGACGAATTGCCTGAGACGCTGGACGAGACATACGAGCGGATATTGAGGGGCATCAATAAGGCCCAAAGGAATGACGCGCGTCGTCTGTTACAGTGCCTGGCTGTCGCCGTCCGACCACTTCGAGTTGAGGAGCTTGCGGAACTACTGGCATTCGATTTTCAATCGTCGAGCCTGGGAGGGATTCCGAAATTGAAGGAGGACTGGCGGTGGGATGATCAAGAGGAAGCTGTACTTTCGACCTGTTCAAGTCTGATCGCCGTCGTCCCTAACGGTGGTTCCCGGGTGGTGCAATTCTCGCATTTTTCGGTGAAGGAATACCTGACGTCGCCTCGTCTCGCACGGTCACATGGAGATGTTTCGTGGTTTCATATTGATCTTGAGCCAGCACATACGATCCTGGCGCAGGCGTGCCTTGGAACACTGCTCCGGCTGGACGAACACGCCAAAAACAGTGCTGTCAAAGGGTTTCCCCTGGTTGAATACGCCGCCGAACACTGGGTGAACCATGCACAATTCGAGAAGGTGTCATTACTCGTACAGAATGGGATGGACGATCTATTTGACAGCTTCAAGCCACATTTCGCAGCGTGGCTCCGGGTGCATGATATGGACGAACACTGGCTCCAGTTCTCGCATGGGCAGCCACATATTGGTTCCCCGCTTTACTATGCCGCATTTTGCGGGTTCTATGACCTGGCAGAACGTCTGATTATGAAGAATCCCGAACTAGTCAACGCAGGTGGCGGTCACATCCTAGCCCCGCTTCCAGCGGCTTTGTACAAGAGACACTTCCGTGTCGCGAATTTACTCCGCAAGCACGGTGCGCTCGTAGATGTTCGGGGTCAAGACGAAAGGACTCCACTACACAAAACATCGATGTCTGGACAGGTCGATATCATGCGGTGGCTGCTCAATCACGGCGCAGATACAAATGCCCGGAAGGATAACCGGCGGACACCGTTGCACGTGGCAGCACTTAATATGAAACTCGAGGCTGTTCAAGTACTACTCGAACACAACGCAGATGTTAACTCGCGGAGTGACGAAGGCAAAACTCCGTTATACGACACCATATCCTACGCTGATCTTCATCCGGAGGGAAAGATGGTCGACGTCATCCAGCGACTACTGGAACATGGAGCGGACCCAAATGCATGTGACGACAACCACTCGACTCCGTTACATCAAGCCTCGTCCCGGAGGTTACTCGAGGTTACTCGAGTGTTACTTAGTCACGGAGCGAAAGTAGATGAGAAGGATGGCGAGGGAAGGACTCCGTTCCAAGTCGCTTCGGGAAAAGGATACGATAAAATCGCCAAACTGCTGTTAGAACACGGTGCTATGCCTCAGCCGTAGTGTATATGCGACCACGTTTCGGCTATTCACACGTAGAAGTCTATTACAGTAATACCACAAGTCTTTGTATAACTCCATGATTAAACCGGAAGTGGCGCTGCTCGGTTGTTTATGAATCTCTCACACAACTTGGCACCAAGCGTTCAATATTCGATGCTTCCTAACTAGTGTAATAGAGATAGGGTTCTAACGGGGCATGTGATCTAGACTGTAAGGGGAAGGAGAAAATAAGGTAAAGAAAAGGTATAATGGGAGAGCCCCGGATCGGCAGGTGGAAGGATCGCGCGCACTCAATACGCTTGCGAGCACCTTTGCAACGGCAGCCTTGAAGACACCAGCAGCGCGCTCGCACTCCATGCGCGTCAGCGCAGCCGTGACGGCGGGGCGAATGCTCGGGCGCGGCTCAACGAGCTCCTGCCCGCGCAGCCGGCGTGCGCGTGATCCACACGCCCTGCCCAGGCGCCTTGTCCACGATATCCTGCAGCAGGCGTTCTTCGCCTACGATGTCGAACGACGGTGCCTCGCGCGGCGCAGGGGTCGCGGGGTTCGGCGCCTTCGCAGACGGGGACGGGGACGGGGACGGCATCGCCACAGAACGCAGGTGGATATGGGTCATCGGCGAGGGCGAGTGCAAGGGGATCGTGATGGCCACAACCCGGTCGAGCACCGCCCGGATCTCGCGCACGTTCTCCTGCAGCGTGCCGAGGATCGACGGCGTATTCCGCAGGACGTTGATGCCCTCCGAGGCGGAGATCGTGAAGAGCGCCGGGACCGCGGCGGAGAAAACGAACGAGGTCTTGTTGATGCGCTGGTGATCCACGGCGATACGCGAGCCAGCGCAGAAACCGCCCGAGGAGTTCAGGCCGTTGGCGACCGATCCGACGAGCGTGTCTATTCGTGTAGCCCGTCCGAGGTGCGGTTCAGCCGAGCCAACACACAACAGGGCGATACATAGGAGACGCATACGAGGACGTTATTTTTATGAAGACTACCCTAGTACCGGCTACATCTGACTAGATCTGAATGGTCACGAATATGCAATTACCAGGGATCAAGCTATCAAGGACGCGTTCCTCGATGAGGAACCCGACGAAGCATTGCACATGCGTCCTGACGTTGAGCCTTATAAACACCTGGAACTATTTGATAGATATTTTCTAATCTCATACTGCGCACATGACGTCATCCTCGAGCTTCCATCGTCCATGCACATTCATGCATGCAACGGCGCTCGCTGACGCTTTGTTGGGAGGCTTGACCACGAGGCAGTGTACACCATCTGCCCGGTGTTCGCGCAGTGTTGTACAAGTCAGCTTCACTCGAGGTCAGACCTCGTCAGACCCGGTCATGACAACACAGGGTGAGGGTGGGAACAGTGTTCCCACCCTCACCCATACGCAGATCGTCCTCGATTCCTCCAGTCGTTACTTCTCCTATGTCCCAGACGCCTTCCACAGCCGCAGCTTCCTCACGCTTCCAAGCAATTTTCGATGCTGCCTTGAATTACTACCAAAAACAGACCAAGAAGGACCTCATCGCACATCCACTCGCCTCCCAGTTACAATCCTGCGACTCAATCAGCGCCATCCTTGCCATACTTCAAGACCAAGTCCGGCAATTCGACCAAGCTCGCAGTGGCGATGAGAGATTGACAAAGTGGTTGATCCCAACTGTGAACGTCCTTTACGCGTTCTCTGCCGCCGTCTCTGAGGGCGCTAGTCTGGTAAGTTTCGGCACTTGACCTAATCTAAGCCTTGAAGTTTCATCTGATATATATTTTGTAGGTATTTTCGCCTGCGAATGCGATCTTTGCAGGCATCGGTATCTTCCTGTTGGCAAGTACCTCCTCTATTTTTTAGATGGATCGTTCTCACGTTGAAGTCTTCTAGACAGCCAAGGACGTTGCGGCGAGTAAAGATGCACTCGCAGAGCTCTTCGGACGCATGGGATTCTTTTTCAAGCGGCTCGAAACTTATACGAAGGTGACATTGACTGCGGCGATGACAGACATAATTACGGAGATAATGGTGGAAGTGCTTAGAATCTTTGGGATTGCAACGAAAGAGCTAAGGCGGGGATCAGCAAGTGAGTTTCCAATTGGCTGTCTATGGATCTTCACTGAAGTGCGCATAGAAAAGTTCCTGATGAAATTGGTCGGAAGGACTGATCTGGAGAGTGCGCTCAAGAAACTGGACAGATTGACGCAAGAGGAGGCTCGGATGGCACTTGCAGAGGTCCTGAGGATAACGCACAGCGTCCGCGACGGAGTAGACGAAATCAAGTGTTCGTCATCTCCTAACCTCGTCGTTTCTCGTTGACCGCACTTAAACCTACTTACAGGGAACCAGTTAAACCAGCTCCTACGAGCGTGGCTCTCTCCCGCGGATCCGTCCACAAATCACAATATTGCACAAAAGTCCCAACTCAAAGGAACCGCGGTGTGGTTCTTTCAAGGCAGTATCTTCGTCGAATGGAGGTCTACTGGCTCCCTCTTGTGGATCCACGGAAAACGTGCGTTTCTGTCATAATTATTTTGCACTCGCGGCTTCTGACAGACTCCGATTTTCGTAGCGGGATCTGGGAAAAGTGTTATCTGGTTTGTTGTTCCTTGCCTACTTCATTTCGAGACTTATCTTTCGCCAGCTCCTCCATTATTCAAGACATTATGGCTGTATGCGAAGCTGGATCGGCCATCATGGCATACTTTTACTTCGATTTCAGGGATCTCAACAAGCAAAGCTGTCATGACCTGTTGCTTTCTCTCGTAACACAGCTTTCTACTTGCTCTAGTCCTTGCTGTGACATCCTCAACCGCATTTACACTGCACACAAAAGTGGCGCTCAACAACCCAGTGACGACACTCTAAAGGACTGCCTGAAAGAGATGCTGAAACTGCTGGGTCAGGGCCGAATTTTCATTGTCCTGGATGCGCTCGACGAATGTCCAGACTCTTCCGGAATCCCGTCCCCCCGTAATGAAGTCCTCCAACTCGTGAAGGAACTCGTCAACCTTGACTTACAAGGTCTCCACATTTGCGCAACCAGTCGGCCAGAGGTCGACATCCGAGCTGTCCTCGAACCGCTGGCATTTCGTTCAATTTCCTTACATAACGAAGGTGGCCAAAAAGTGGACATCGCTGACTATGTTCGAAGCGTCGTGAACTCGTCCTTGAGTACGGCGATGAGGAGATGGAGAGCAGATGATAAGAATCTGGTAATCGAGACGCTGACGGAAAGAGCCGATGGAATGTGAGAACACCAAGTTATTCTATGCTGGCGCAGTTTCTTACATTGTTGTACAGGTTTAGATGGGTATTCTGCCAGTTGGACACGCTTCAACATTGCTTCCCACCGAACCTCCGTCAATTTCTTGATGAAATGCCCGAGACGTTAGACGAAACATACGAGCGGATATTGAGGAGTATCAATAAGGCTCAAAGGAATGACGCGCATCGTCTGTTACAATGCCTTACTGTAGCTGTCCGACCGCTTCGAGTCGAAGAGCTTGCGGAACTACTGGCATTCGATTTTCAATCGTCGAGCTCCGGAGGGATTCCGAAGTTGAAGGAGGACTGGCGGTGGGATGATGAAGAGGAAGCTGTACTTTCGACCTGTTCAAGTTTGATTGCCATCGTCCCTAGCGGCGATTCCCGGGTGGTGCAATTCTCGCACTTTTCGGTGAAGGAATACCTGACGTCGCCTCGTCTCGCACAGTCACAAGGAGATGTTTCGTGGTTTCATATTGATCTTGAGCCAGCGCATACGATCCTGGCGCAGGCGTGCCTTGGAACTCTGCTCCGGCTGGACGAACACGCTAGCAATAGTGGTGCCGAAGTGTTTCCTCTGGTTAAATACGCTGCTGAACACTGGGTGGACCATGCACAATTTGAGAAAGTGTCATTGCGCGTGCGGGATGGGATGGACGATCTATTTGACAACTCCAAGCCACATTTTACAGCGTGGCTCCGGGTGCACAACATGGATAAACACTGGCTCAATTTCTCACCCAGGATGTCACACGTTGGTTCCCCACTTTACTATGCTGCACTGTGTGGGTTCTATGACCTTGCAGAACGTCTGATTATGAAGCACCCCGAACAAATAAATGCAGTTGGTGGTCGCAACTTGCCCCCGCTTCTGGCAGCTTTGTACAATAGACACTTCCGTGTCGCGAATTTACTCCACAAGCACGGTGCGGTCATGGATGTTCGAGGCCACTATAAGAGGACTCTACTACACGTTGCGTCGATACTTGGACCCGTCGATACTGTGCAGTGGCTACTCAATCACGGCGCAGATCCTCATGCCCGGCAAGATGACCACTGGACACCGCTCCACCTGGCAGCATTCAATATGAACCTCGAAACTGTTCAGTTGCTACTCGAACACAACGCAGAGGTCAACTCACTGGATGACGAAGGCAAAACTCCGTTATACAAGGCCTTATCCGAGCCCGAATATTATTCAGAAGGAGAGAGGGTTGACGTCATGCACCGACTACTGGAACACGGGGCGGACCCAAATGCATATGACCATAATCACTCGACTCCACTACATCAAGCCTCGTCCAAGGGGTTACTCGAGGTCGCTCGAGTGCTACTCAGTTACGGAGCGAACGTAGATGAGAAGGATGGGAAGGGCCGGACCCCATTTCAAGTAGCCTCGTCAGAAGGAAACGATGAAATGACGAAACTACTGTTAGAACATGGTGCTATACCTCAGCCATAGCGTATATGCGATCACTTTTTAGTTAACCACACGTAGGAATCTATTACTGTAATACTACAAGTCTTTGTATGACTGCCAGATGAAGCCGGAAGTATGGCAACGCAGCGGTTTGGAGTTACAGGATGTTTAGGCACACCAAACGACCCGTAAGAGGCTGGTACGCCAGTGCATGCAATGCGAGCTTAAGTACACCGAGGGACACTCGTGAATACATGTGAAATATTATATATCATATGCGGACACCCGCACTCCGTTGGAAACGAATATCAGTAGATTATAAGGTAGGTTGAACCTGATCAAACTAACTAAATGATCGTACTACGAGTCTACGCTCATGTTTCGACTCCAGTCCCCACAACCGTGAACGCGTGAGCACCCGCATCCAAGGTACAGCTGAATGCACGACGGGAGATGACCGAGTAGCCCAATTGTCACGCGCGTAGGCGCACCTCGCTACATTTCAACAGGAAGTGGCATAGCCTAGTAATTTATGAAGCCCTTACAGAATACGTGCCCTCTTCCCCACTCACACACACTTAGAAGGAAAGTGGCGGTCGACCCAATGGGGAGAAGCACGACTTCGATATCAACCATGTTTTACACCGTGACAACTTGGCACCAAGCGTTCAACGATTCCTAGCCATTGTACTTATGCTTAGCTGCAGGCATGCATTACAGTAATACAGAGAGCATTCTACCCAGGCATGTGATATAGATTGTAAAGGGTGGGAGAAAATACGGTAAAGAGGTATGATCGGAGAGCTCCAGATCATCACGCGGAGGCCGCAGGCGCACTTATTTGTGCTGCGCGAGCACCTTCGCGACTGCAGCCTTGATGATGCCAGGGGTGCGCTCGCACTCCTCGCACGACAGTGACAGCGAGACGGATGCCCAACGAGCTCCTGCCCGCGCAGCCGCCACGCATGCGTCATCAATATGCCCTGCGCGAGCACCTCTGATATCTTGCAGCAGGCGCTCCTTGTCCGCAATGTCGAACGACGATGCCTTGCGCAGCGCAGGGTTCGCGAGCTTCGATGACTTCGCGGACAGGGACGGGGACAGCGTAGTCGCAGAACGCAGGTGCGTGTGGATGATTTGTGGGGTTGTTTGCGAGGGGATCGTGACGGCCTCAACGCGTCGAACACCACCCGGATCGCGCGCACTTTCTCCTACAGCGCGCTGAGGACCGATGGCGTGTTCCAAAGGATGTTGATGCCCTTCAAGGCAGAGTCTGTGAGGAGAGCCGGGACAGAAGAGGAGAAAACAAATGAGGTCTGGTTGATGCGCTGGTGATCCACGACGATACGCGAGCCCGCGCAGAATCCGCCCAACGGGTTCATGCCGTTAGCGACCGATCCGACGAGCATGTCTATTTGCGTGGCATGTACGACGTGCGGTTCAGTCGATCCAACACGCAACAAAAAGATATAGAGACGCATACAGGCACATCATTTAGCTCTGTAAGACCACCTCCAGTTCGGTCCACTGTGCCAAAGGAGATGCTCTCATCAAGAACGAGGCGATACTTGTACTTGTGCTTCAACTCGATCTATTCATGAAAGCAAGAGGATCTGAATGCGACCGTACTGTGTCTGACCGCTTACGAGCTTTGGTAGATCGACCATGCCGCTGACCTTCTCAAAGGTGCCCTCAGTAACAACGAATCGTCTAGTAAGGGGTCCAAGGTATTCGACGTTCGTTTTCAATGCTCAGGAGGCCTTCGAGACTTTTGAGGTCATAATGCTCGAACCAGCGATCGGTAGAACGCGAAATGTGCAAGCCCTTCTGGATAGCAAAATTGATAACTCAGTCTGCGACAGTAGTGTCGCCATGCTTTGTAAATGAAGAGATCACGTAAGGAATTGTCGAAAACCCTGCGAGTAGAGAATCGAGGCTTCAGTACCAGGAAAGTCCGCAATGTCGTAGTTCAAGCTTCAAGGTCCATGTGGACATCCGCAAAGCGAAACCACTCCATCCCAGCAACGGCGCACTGACAGCACACGGACCCATCAATAGTACCGTTGAATCTAGGAGGGCCACAGCTACCGACACCATATATCCAGGGGGTCTCTATCACGCGCATTTTGATAGTTTCGTTGCCAGCGAGGCCCGTGAAGTTGTAGCTGGCAAGTTTAAGAACCTACTTGCCCGTGTAGGGGAGTTTCGTCCATTTGCACCAGAAACCACGGGTACCGACGCGAGATCGATCTGTTCTTCAGGAGTGAGGGGTTACCACCTAGCACGGCGGGCAGGAGCGGGTAAGCAGCTGAGGGTCTACTCATGGTTAACTGTGGGATCGATTAAAATCCAATATATTGACCAATAAGTCGACCTGATTGTTATCATAAATCATATTAGGACAATTGAATAATTTATAGATCCCTCCTTATGTGTCAGATAATTTTAAATAAAAATACTTGAACAATTAGACATCAGTCGCTTGCTTAAGAGGGCTCTGATTATTTCCGAAAGTATTTAAACTTAATTGTGAGTGCAGCGAGCAGGCAAAAGAAAAGAGTTCCGGTGCTTTGGAAAGGTGGCAACACAAGGGAGGAATGGGCACATGCCTCGCTCAAAGAGCTAAGAGACAGCGGTTGACGATGGCGCTGTCGAGTCGGTCCTTCCCACGCGCCGGTGGAAGTACTAGTAGCAGCTTTCTCAAAGACTACGCTGGCTACATCTGGTCGCGAATACGCGATTCCCAGCGATCAAGGATGCATTTTCTCGATGGGGAACATAAAGCATTGCGCAAGCGTCCGGGCGTTGAGCCTTATAAAATACCTAGCGCTCTTTGATACTACAATCTCATTCTGGCGCACGCGACGTCATCCTGGAGGCGTCTATTGTTCAAGCACGTTTATGTATCCATCAGCGCTCGCCGGCGCCTTGTTGGGAGGTTTGACCACGAGGCGGTGTACAAGTGTTCCATCCTCATCTATACGCAGACCGTCATCGATTCCTCCACAGTCGCCACTTCTCCCATGTCCCAGACTCCTTCCACAACTACAGCTTCCTCACGCTTCCAAGCAATTTTCGATGCTGCCTTGAAGTCGTACCAAAAGCAGACCAAGAAAGACCTTATCGCACATCCACTCGCCTCCCAGTTACAATCCTGCGACTCAATCAGCGCCATCCTTGCCATACTTCAAGACCAAGTCCGGCAATTCGACCAAGCTCGCAGTGGTGATGAGAGATTGACAAAGTGGTTGATCCCAACTGTGAACGTCCTGTACGCGTTCTCCTCTGCCATCTCTGAGGGCGTTAGTCTGGTAAGTCTCGACACTTGACCTAGTGTAAGCCTCGACGCTTCCTCTGATATATTTTGTAGGTATTTTCGCCTGCAAAAGCGATCTTTGCAGGCATCGGTGTCTTTCTTATAGCAAGTATCCTATCTATTCTTTAGATGGATCATTCTCACGTTGAAGGTCTTCTAGGCAGCCAAGGACGTTTCAGCGAGTAAAGATGCTCTCGCAGAGCTTTTTGAACGCATGGGATTCTTTTTCAAACGTCTCGAAACTTATACAGAAGTGACACCGACTGCGGCGATGACAGACATAATCACGGAGATAATGGTGGAGGTGCTTAGAATCTTTGGGATTGCGACGAAAGAGCTCAGGCGGGGATCAGCCAGTGAGTTTCCGATTTGTTGTCTATGAATCTCCACTGAGTTACTGTTGCATTTCGGCACGCTCGACCCGGCCGACCCGACCGCTACGGCGGAACTCAAGCATCGTCGCCGCGCACGCCCGCGGCCACTCAGGAGTATCGGCGGAAGCCTTTACTGTTTCACAAAGAGCCGTCTCCATTTCATTATTTATTCGTATCTTTATTCCGGACTCCTTTTCATCGCAGACGCGCCAAATCCGTTCAACCAGTACAGGGGCCTCGCGCACCCCTTTCCACCACCATTTCGACATCGCATCACACCGCCTTTTGTCTCGGAGTCCCCAGTTTGACTTCCCCTTTCTCCCTCAGACTCCTATCTTTTCTTTGTTACTATTATTCTTAAAAACGTAAATAACTTGTATAAAAAGCGCCTCAGTTGTATCGAATAAAGTATCTAGTTCTCGTCCTATCATCCCTCGTGTGCCCTCATAGCCTCTCTAAGTCCCCCTCTCCAAAGCGAGCTCCCAAGTTGCTTTGCTCACCTTCGCGCTCAACTTCTATTCATCGCTCGACTTCGCGTCTCTCGCCTTTGCCGACCGTACCGGCCCCTCGGACCCCTATCACCTGACCGGCTCGTCTTAGCCGGTTCGCCCCGCTGCCCAACCTTTCACCAGTTACGCATAGATAAGTTCCTAAAGAAATTGGCCGGAAGGACAGACCTGGAGGATGCTGTCAAGAAGTTAGACAGATTGACGCAAGAGGAGGCTCGGATGGCGCTCGCAGAGATGCTGAGGATCACACACAACGTACGCGATGAAGTCAAAGTAGTCGACAGTAGAGTGGAGGGTGTGGATGACAAAGTAGAGGCCATAGGCGACAAAGTAGAGGATATAGGCGACAAAGTGCAATGCGTTGATGAAAAGGTCCAAGTAGTCATGAATGGTGCGCGAGGCGTGTCAAGCCAGTTGCCAATACATTCTAACATTCATCTTACTTTCAGACGGAAAGGAGGCGAGAGTGGCGGCGAAGGAAGCAAGAATAATTATCCAACAGACAGCAAACAACGTAGACGAAATCAAGTGTTCGTCATCTCCTATCCTCGCCGTTACCCGTTGCTCACGCTCAAATCTACTCACAGGGAACCAGTTAAACCAACTCTTACGGGCATGGCTCTCTCCTGCGGATCCATCCACAAATCACAATATTGCAAGAAAGGCTCAACACAAGGGAACTACGGTGTGGTTCTGTCAAGGCAGTATCTTCGTCGAATGGAAGTCTACTGGCTCCCTCTTATGGATCCACGGAAAACGTGCGTTTCTGTTACCATTTTTCGGGCTCGCGCCTCCTGATACACTCCAATTTTGGTAGCGGGTTCTGGGAAGAGCGTTATCTGGTTTGTTGTTCCTTGCCCGCTTCCTGTCGAAACTTATTTTTCGCCAGTTCTTCCGTCATTCAGGACATTATGGCCTTATGCGAAGCTGGATCAGCTAGTATGGCCTATTTTTACTTCGATTTTAGGGATCTCAACAAGCAATGCTGTCACGACCTACTACTTTCTCTCGTATCCCAGCTTTCTACTTGCTCTAGTCCTTGTTGTGATATTCTCACCCGCGTTTACACTGCACACAAAAGTGGCGCTCAACAACCCAGTGACGACATTTTAAAGGAATGCCTGAAAGAGATGCTGAGACTTCTGGGACAGGGACCAACTTTCATTGTCCTGGATGCGCTCGACGAGTGTCCAGACTCTTCCACAATTCCATCCCCTCGTGATGAGGTCCTCCAACTCGTGAAGGAACTAGTCGACCTTCACCTCCAGGGACTTCACATTTGTGCAACCAGTCGGCCAGAGGTCGACATCCGAGCTGTCCTAGAACCGCTGGCGTATCATTCGGTTTCCCTACATGACGAAAGTGGACAAACAGCGGACATCGCTGACTACGTTCGAAATGTTGTCAACTCGTCCCCGAGTGCGGCGATGAGGAGATGGAGAGCAGACGATAAGAATCTGGTAATCGAGACGCTGACAGAGAGAGCCGATGGGATGTGAGAGCATCAAGCTATTCTATCTAACACCAGTTTCTTACGTTGTTGCACAGGTTCAGATGGGTATTCTGCCAGTTGGACACGCTGCGACATTGCTTCCCACCGAATCTCCGTCAATTTCTCAACGAGCTGCCTGAGACGCTGGACGAGACATACGAGCGAATATTAAGGGGCATCAATAAGGCTCAAAAAGATGATGCGCATCGTCTTTTACAGTGTCTTACTGTCGCTGTCCGACCGCTTCGAGTCGAAGAGCTTGCGGAACTACTGGCATTCGATTTTCAAGCATCGAGCTCTGGAGGGATCCCGAAGCTGAAGGAGGACTGGCGATGGGATGATCAAGAGGAAGCTGTACTTTCGACGTGTTCAAGTTTGATCGCCGTCGTCCCTGACGGTGATTCCCGGGTGGTGCAATTCTCGCACTTTTCGGTGAAGGAATACCTTACGTCGCCCCGTCTCGCACGGTCCCAAGGAGACGTTTCGCGGTTTCATATTGACCTCGACGCAGCGCATACGATTCTGGTGCAGGCGTGCCTAGGAACACTTCTTAGGCTGGACGAACACGCTGATCCCGAAGAGTTTCCTCTCATCAGATACGCTGCTCGATATTGGGTAGACCATGCGCAATTCGAGGAAGCGTCATCATACATACGAGATGAGATGGATGACCTATTTGACAGCTCCAAGCCACATTTCGCGGCATGGCTCCAGGTGCACGACATAGACGAAGACTGGGACTTTTTCTGGGGTGGGCCGCCACACGGTGATGGTTCCCCACTTTACTATGCTGCATTCTGTGGGTTCTATGAACTGGCAGAACGTCTGGTTATGAAGCATCCCGAACAAGTCAATGCAGTCGGTGGTCGCAACTTAGCCCCGCTTCCGGCAGCTTTATATAAGAGACACTTCCGTGTCGCGAACTTACTCTGCAAGCACGGTGCGGTCGTGGATGTTCGAGGCAATCAAGAGAGGACACCACTACACGTTGCGTCGGTACTTGGACAAGTCGATATCGTGCGGTGGCTACTCAATCACGGCGCAGATGCAGATGCTCAGAAGAATAACCACCGGACACCGCTGCACCTGGCAGCACTCAATGTGAAACTTGAGGCTGTTCAGGTGCTACTCGAACACAGCGCAGATGTCAACTCGCGGAGCTACGAAGGCAAAACTCCGTTATACGAGGTTATATCCTTCGATCGAAGTCACCCGGAGGGAAAGAGGGTCGACGTTATGCGGCGACTACTGGAACATGAGGCGGACCCAAATGCATGTGACGACAACCACTCGACTCCGTTACATGAAGCCTCGTCCGAGGGGTTACTCGAGGTTGCTCGCCTGCTACTCAGTTACGGAGCGAAAGTTGATGAGAAGGATGGAGAGGGCAGGACCCCATTCCAAGTGGCCTTGTCAAAAAGACGCGATGAAATGAAGAAACTGCTGTTAGAACATGGTGCCGTGCCTCAGTCGTAGCGTATATGCGATCATGTCTCAGTTACCCATACGTAGAAGTCTATTAATGTAATACTACAAGTCTGTATAAGTGCTAGATGAAGCCAGAAGTCGCGCTACCGAGTTTATGAACTTCTCAAAGAACTCCTTATATCATTCGAAGGATGGCGGCGTTTGACCCAACGCGGAGAGGTGCAACTTGCATATCGCGCGGTGCAGGGGTGGCTGGGTTCGGCGGCTTCGCGGACGGCGTCGGGGAGAGCATCGCTGCAGAACACAGGTGGGTGTGGATGATCGGTGAGGACGCGTGCGAGGGGACCGTGATGACCTCCACCCGGTCGAGCACCGCCCAGATTGCGCGCACGTTCTCCTGCAGCGTGCTAAGGATCGAAGGCGTGTTCCGCAGGATGCTGATGCCTTCCGAGGTGGATACCGCGAGAAGCGCTGGCACCGCGGCAGAGAAAATGAAGGCCGTGCCATTGATGCGCTGGTGATCCATGACGATACCCGAGCCCGCGCAGAACCCGCCCGAGGAGTTCAGGCCGCTGGCGACAGATCCGACCAGCATGTCTATTTGCGTCGCCTGTGTGACATCCGGTTCAGTCGAGGCAACACACAAAGCGAAACATAAGAGACGCATACAGGGACATTGTATAGTTCTGTAAGACCACGTCCCGTTCGGACTATTACTATGCCAAAGGAGATGCTCTCATCAAGAATGAGGCGGTACTTATACTTGTGCTTCAGCTCGATCTATTCATAAGTCAGAATCCGACCGTATTCTCACTGACCGCGCACAACTTACCAGTTTTGGTAAATCGACCATGGCGCCGTCCTTCTCAAAGATGCCCTCAGTGACAATGAACCGTCTAGTAAGAGGTCCGCGGCGCTTGCGACGCTCTTTTTCGACGCTCACGAGCACGTCTTCGAGAATTTTGAGATCATTATGATCGAACCAGCGAACCGTAGAACGCGAAATTTGTAAGCCCTTCTGGATGGCAAATTTGATACCTCGGTCGGTGACAATGATGTCACCACGCTTTGCAAATGCAGAGATCACGCAAGGTATTGTCGAGAAGCCCTGCGAGTAGAGAATCGAGGCTTCAGTACCGAGGAACTCCGCAATGTCGCGCTCAAGGTCCATGTGGACATCTGCGAAGCAAAATCGTTCATGACAGCAAGGGCGCATTAACAGTACCAAGACGCACCTATAGTACCGTAGAATCCAGGAGGACCACAGCTACCGACACCATACTTCCGGAGGGTCTCTATCGCACGCTCTTTGATAGTTTCGTTGCCAGCGAGGCCCATGAAGTTGAAACTGGCAAGATTAAGAACCTGCTTGCCAGTGTTGGCGAGTTTCGGCCTGGGTCCATTTGCACCAGAAACTACGGGTACCGAGGCGAGATCGATCTGTTCTTCTGGAGTGAGCGGGGCAACTAGGGGCTCTGGTGTCCATTCCTCCACGAGCTCGTCGACTTCCTGTCACGTCGGACATAGGTCAGTGTGGCCAGCGGAGAAAAGCTTTGTGGGCCGACCTTTTCAGAGAACTGAATAAAGTGCTTTTCACCATTGTCTGCTCGGGTACGGGACTGAAGAAGTGTGCGAATGGCGAAGAGGGCTAAGAGAACTGTGCGACCGGGGTCATTCTGGTGGGAAGACTTGACATGGCGAGTGATGACGTGGGAACACAGGTATTCTATAAAAAAACGGACTCTGCCTGTATAAGAGCATAAGATAGAATGCGAAGAGAGGCCCGAGCGTGGAGGGTGAGCTATCGATGTTGGTCATGGTGTGAGTGGGCAAACGCAACATGAGTCAGATCTTGCACTTGACCGAGTTGGTCGCGTTCTGCAGCACCTTGCAGCCGCAGCCATAGCCAAGGTGGCCTCTTCAAACTAAAAGAAAGATCACGGCGGGTGGATGGGCCCTCCCGGAGCAAGCCAATGAGTGTCGGAAATTAGGGGACTTATCGGCCTCATCAGCCTCATCATCGATCTCTTGCGACTACTGAGTGGGGCGTGCAGGCAGACAAAGAAAAAGAATTCCGGTTCTGGACCGGTTGAAAATGGGCACAGGTGGCGATGGAGGGGGATTCAAAGACACCTGTTCACGAAAGTGAACAAGTTGCCTTCCCACGCGCCGGTGGGAGTGGACCGCTTTCTTTGACTACACGCTAGCACTATGCTCTGCTTCAAGCTCTGCTGTATGAGGAACGTGTAACCTTGGCTCGGAGTATAATGCATATAATGAATCGAGTTGGAGGCACAACGGCGAATCTTCGGCTGATTCTTTCCCCCCACATCTTTGGGAACTGCTGCCCTGACAACTTCCCACTACGGCCAGTCTGTCTGCGCGTCTATCTTCGCGCCTATCGTCACGTCCACGTCTGCATCGGCGGTCGCCGATATCATATTGGGCAGCTGGACCATGAGGCGGTGTACACCATCTACCTAGTGTCCGCATTCCTCATACCCGCCCTCACCTATAGGCGGGTCACCCCCTGCATAACTTTATCGGTTCCTCTGCAGTTGTCACTCCTACCATGTCCCAGATACCAACCACAACCGCAGCTTCTTCACGCTTCCAAGCAATTTTCAATGCTGCATTGGAATCGTACCAGAAACAGACCAAGAACAACCTTTTCGCGCATCCACTTGCCCCGCAATTGCGAACATGCGACTCTACTAGTGCCATCATAGCCCTACTTCAAGATCAAGTCCGGCAATTCGACCAAGCTCGCAGTGGTGATGAGAGATTGACAAAGTGGTTGATCCCAACTGTGAAGGTCCTGTACGCGTTCTCTTCCGCCGTCTCTGAGGGTGTTAGTCTGGTAAGTCTCGACACTTGACCTAGTGTAATCCCCGAAGCTTCCTCTGATATATTTTGTAGGTATTTTCGCCTGCGAATGCAATCTTTGCAAGCATCGGTGTCTTCCTTATTGCAAGCATTCCATCTATTCTTTAGACGGATCGTTCTCACTTTGAAGGGTTTATAGGCGGCCAAGGATGTTGCGGCAAGTAAAGATACTCTGGCAGAGCTCTTCGAACGCATGAGATTCTTTTTCAAACGCCTTGAAACCTATACGGAGGTGACACCGACTGCGGTGATGACAGACATCATCACGGAGATAATGGTGGAGGTGCTTAGAATCTTTGGGATTGCGACAAAAGAGCTAAGGCGGGGATCAGCCAGTGAGTTTCCGATTTGCTGTCTATGAATCTCCGCCGAACTACGCATAGAAAAGTTCCTGAAGAGATTGGCCGGAAGGACAGATCTGGAGGATGCGGTCAAGAAGCTAGACAGATTGACGCAAGACGAGGCTCGGATGGCACTCGCAGAGGTGCTGAGGATCACACACAACGTACGCGACGAAGTAAAAGTTGTCGACAGTAGAGTGGAAGGCGTGGATGACAAAGTAGAGGACATAGGCGACAAAGTAGAGGATATAGGCGACAAAGTGAAATGCGTTGATGAAAAGGTCCAAGAAGTCATGGATGGTGCGCGGGGCGTGTCAAGCCAGTTGCCAATCCTTCTAACAGTCATTTTACTTTCAGACGGAAAGGAGGCAAGGTTGGCTGCGAAGGAAGCAAGAATAATTATCCAACAGACCGCAAACAACGTAGACGAAATCAAGTGTTCGTCATCTCCTATCCTCGCCATGCCCGTTGCTCATGCTTAAACGTACTCACAGGGAACCAGTTAAAACAGCTCCTACGAGCGTGGCTCTCTCCCGCTGATCCATCCACAAATCACAATATTGCACGAAAGGCCCAACACAAGGGAACTGCGGTGTGGTTATTTCAAGGCAGTATCTTCGTCGAATGGAAGTCTACTGGCTCCCTCTTATGGATCCACGGAAAACGTGCGTTTCTGTCACCATTTTTTGGGCGAGCGTCTTCTGATACGCTCCGATTTTGGTAGCGGGCTCTGGGAAGAGCGTTATCTGGTTTGTTGTTCCTTGCCCGCTTCCTGTCGAAACTTATTTTTCGCCAGTTCTTCCGTCATTCAGGACATTATGGCTCTATGCGAAGCTGGGTCAACTATTATGGCCTATTTTTACTTCGATTTCAGGGACCTCAACAAGCAATGCTGTCACGACCTACTACTTTCTCTCGTATCCCAGCTTTCTACTCGCTCTAGTCCTTGCTGTGACATTCTCCACCATGTTTACAAGACACACGAAGACGGCACTCGACAGCCAAGTGACGACACTTTGAAGGAATGCCTGAAAGAGATGACATCAGGAAAAACCTCCCGCGCTAGCGAGAGATAACACCCATCCAAATTAGTGATAACCGAAATATTTAAGATAACACGTCAATAGTTGTCAATAATGTCACATAACTCATTACCGTCTACCTTATGCGTAAATTATTGTAACTAGCTACCCAAATCTGAGATAGTTATCCCGATTACTGAATGGATTCACATAAAAAGTATCACAAAGTTCAAGCACCGAGAAGCTGTTCCAGTCCCTAGGAGTGGCCGGTCCAAAGCGTGGAATTAGATGGACGCTACCAATAATACTGTCCACAGGAATGACTGATGCACGCCGGCGGCCACCTACTGCCAACCTGGACACCTTGTGCATATGGTGGTTGCCGTCTGGAGTTTGAGATAGTGGTGAAAACCACTCTGCGTAGGCAAGATAAGTTGGGGCGTTGTCATTGAGAAAAACGCTGCAGGTGACTCGGGTCGGTATTTGAAAGATTACCCGAATTTGTGCTATTCGGTTACCTGGCATCCGGTTAATTGCCTGCAGACAATGTGATAGAATTGATGGTGCACCATTAGTTCCGTGCATCACATCTTGATGTTTACCCCGCACAAGTACAGTGTCAAACCGTGACGGCACTATGCGCCCACGTGCATCCCTTTGCTCCGGCCGGACCACCACACTATCCACAATTTCTGAGTCTTCGGGATTGCTGCTGGAAGTGAATTTCATTCTGTGGAAGACGGGCAGCGACTGAAATGGGATTAGTGTGTCAGCTGCCCGAGTGCGCAGCATGGCCACCGAGGCGTCTGGGTAGTTAGTCAGAGCAATAAAGTCGGCCAGTGCGTCTTGAAAATCGATCGCGCCATACTTCATTGCTAGATCTCCAAATGTGACGGCTTTGATAGTGGGATTTCGGGCCATCTTGAGATACCGCGCACTGACTTGCAAAGGCCCAATTGGCATTGAAGTCGGTATGCTTGCCGGATGACCCTGCTGCCGCCTTTTGATGGTCGCACAGTGGATTTGTATCTTCTCGCGACGCTCCAGCCAAGCTGTCATTTGAGCATATTCGTCCTTACGATTAGTTGCCCGGTACGCGTCCTTTGTAAAGTCGATGTGCAAGCGTTCCGACTGCTCTGTGTTGTAGTTGTCAGTGGTGCCAAAAAACGTGATAGACCGGCCATAGTGAAGTAAGCTGTGGAATTTGGGTATGTTCAGGTGGTTGCGCACACCAAGGTCAAAGAAAATGGCTTTATTCTCATGAAAACGAGCGAGGGACTGCTCAAGATGATCGAGCGTTTCAGTCGTATGTGAAGGATACTGGGCCAGATGGACAAAGTCGAGGAGCGCACGCACAGCTCTGAGCACACGTGATGCAACTTGCCCACCAGGAAGATGAAGGTCGACTACCAGACCAAGAAGGAATCGGCACATGTCCTTGTGCTCTTTTCCTGAAACGCGCGAGAGAGTTGTAATCCCGTTGGGGAAAAGTGTGATATAGTGGTTGGGCGGTAAGGAACGGCAACGCATGTCGACTTCTACTGCCCCAAAGACTGTGGGATCTGATAGCCATGCAGTGATATGCTTGACGACGCCCTGAAGAAGTTGATGAAGGACATCCGGAGTGATGGACAGGAAGATGTCGACAAGGGGAAGCGCATACCAGAATGGTCGGAAAACGGGCTTGAGTCCTTTTGCGCGACAAGTTGCATGGAACTGGTGTGTGTCTTCATTGGCCAAGTCGTAAGTGTCAAGCACCTCCATATGATTCCGAGCAGGAAAGTGCCAGAAGTCGCCGAGTTGGTTAGGTGGGACTAGACACTTTGGACAGCGTCCGTTGAGGGTGCACGTGACCAGCGTCTGTTCCGGGTAGTCGCCAACAAAGGTGGCAAAGATTGGGTGGCAGCGGTGCCAGGTCCCGTCACCGCTCAGCATGGCGAGGCCAGTTTCACCACAAGTACGAATAGGATCTAGTACCTTCCCCATGCATGAATGAAATAGATTAGCAAGTGCACGGCGGCGAGCAGTCTTATTCGTAAAGCACACTAGCTTGGTTGTTGGAATGTAGCCGATTAGCATCTGTGCATAACGTGACGGTTTTCGGCGAATGTCCTTGGGTATATTTCCAATGCCCAAATAAATGGGATAGGCCGCCTTACCACGGAACAGGGTGAGCTGGGTTTTATCGGTGGAAATAATGAGAGGAATGACAGTGGCACCGGGATTGCGTGCCTCAAGGGACATCTGGTAATTGTCTGTAAGTACTCGGAATCAATTGATAGTCCAATCACGCACCTGTACAGTCCACCACCACTCGCCAGTGTGCATCTCGTTATAGACACGGCATGTTCGTTCGGCATCAACATAGTGCCTCTCTGGGGCATAGACAAGATCGCCCGCAAATTCGGGGTTACCAAAGAGGTTCCGGATGCACGGTATAATTTCACGATAATGAAATTGAAGGTCCTCGCCTTCAATGGTAAGGTCCTCACACTGAAATGGGGGGCGGCCGGGCAATGCCTTGTCGATAATGTCGTTTAACTCCTTAGTTGTCCTGTATGATAGCCCGAGCCTGTCAACAACCTTCCGTAACATGTGAGCGATGTAAGGAAAAAAATTGGGAATGTTCATACCTCAGGGATGGCGAGTAATTCCGTCACAGCTGTAGAAGTTGGCCCACGCATCTTTGCCCAACGCGCAATCTCCCAGTCACACTGGGATCGAAACGGGGCCCATATCAAGTCTCCCGTTGTGTTGTGCGTTGCCTCGAAGACAGACGCTTGACCTGTGCCAGAAACTGGAGCACCGGGGTGACCATGAGGAAAGCGATCAATAAACAAACTTGACCTAGCCTCTGAATTGTGTGTTTCAGGTTCAATTGCGTCTGGTGGTGGCGTCGGTGACAGACGTCCACAAGGACGATCATGTTCTGGGGTGACACGGCCCAAATTCTGGTCTTGAAACATAGTTTCAAATGCATTAGCATCCGCAGTGTCGGCAGGGTCATCCATTTGATCCGAGTCGTATCCAACACTGCCGCTATCTGTTATGTGTGCATGGATTAGACTAGTGGGGCGCTCAGATGTACACTATAAGAGCATACCTTGGTCGCCGCTATCTGTCACGTTGTTGGCCGGATCATCCACATGGTGTAATTCGTAATCAATATTGCCGCTATCTGTTATGCATGGATCAGTGGGACGCTCAGTTGTGTGCCATGAGAACATACCTTCGTTGTCGCCGTCTGTCGCAATGCCCCATGACTCAGGGTTGGTATTTGGTGCTAACGAAGACGCCGTCTGAGACGCCGCCTGGCCCTGCGATGATTTGCAGGAGATCCTGGCAATCTCGTTTTTTAGTCCTGTTGAGGTGTTGAGAGCGCCCTTTGGGGGTGAAAAATTTCTTGCAGCCGACACATTGGACCAGGGACGCACTCATGATGGGGCGAGTAGGGGGGGAGGGGAACGGCGAACGTGTTAACTTGTGCTGGGGACCCTTTAAGCATCGCAACAGATCGTTGATATAAATATGATACATACCATTGTGTAAAGTCCCCATCTAAAATACTTTCCTTCCTTTGTCGTACTCACATATCCATATCCATAACACTCACTTTTGTCTTTCGTTTTTTGACTGTTATCGATGGCCCGGCGCACACGCAATTCTCAGCGACTCATGAGGAATCAGACCCCAGGGGCGCTGGGTGAAACCTATGCTTCATTGGATCTGTCTAGCCATGCAGATACAATGAACACGACGTCCGGCGTTGCTGGTCAAGGCGTCAACGTTCAACGCAGCGACAATCCAACCCCTCCTCAAACCAATCTGATAGGTGGGTCCACCTGTATGCACGAGTCAGAATTAACTCAAACAAGATGAAGGTAATCGAAAGCGCACCACTTCCTCCCGTAACAACGGCCCAGAAGACATCCCCACCAATGCCGCCACAGGACAGCCCGTCCCTGTGAAAAGACCACGCAATGTTGGTACGTACATTGCCAGATCAGGTGATTTACCTGATCAATATCCGAAGGTCCAGCTCGCAGTCGTCCTCTGCAGCTTGAATTGGCCGGCGAGAGTGAGATAAGACAGTCACAGTCTGATGGTGTCGCATGCGTGAGCAGGGGAGGTCAACAAACGGTGCGGCCAGGTGAGAATAGCTGACATAATATGTTTGTCCACAAACAAGAACTTCGTGTTTTTTTTTCTTCCCCCAGCTTCGTCTCATGCCATTGTCCTCAACCCTGAACCCACATCTCTTCCTAATGATGACGAATCCCATGGAGAAAGTGAAGAGTGGAGCAGCGAAGAGGACATGGCCGACCTCACTCCAGGACAGCCAGGCAGGTTCAACGAGGCCGTAGCGAATGAGGTGCGTGCATCCGTGAATCGTCTCAAACTCTCCTACCCTACAGTTGTTTTCGCAGAGACCAATCTGGAAGGGTTTGGCTACCACCACAGGCCCTACCACATCAGTGCGCAGGACATCTAGTGCCCAAGGCCTGACCAGCCACGATGATGTGTCACCTTGGAGCAACGCTGTGTCGGTGAGTAGGACATCCAGCACCCAGACGCTGACTAGCTGTGACGACACGTCATATGGGAGCAATTCTACGGAACCAGTGCTGGAGTCTGAAGTACCCGCCTTGGCCCCAGGTAAGTGCCACCATCGCCAATGTTCCCAAAACTGAGAAAACATCGCTGTAGCGCCACTTGGATCGCACCTGGGGAACGTGAGCGCTGAGTCAACGTCGGCATGGCCTGTGGATACAGAGCTCCAGTTTGCTCCAGGCGCGACTCGAGTTATGCTAACCATACAACGTCCACTCATGCGTAGCGTTATTCAAGACGCCATTGAAATTCTCCGGGCCTCACTGATGTTCGATAATGCGTTCCCGGATAGTATTCATACCCTCGCCTTTGTCCGACGTTCTCTTCTCACTTCTGCTCGGAAACGTTGCCCCACTGCGTTGTCCATCCATACACGCCTCGTCCAAGATGAAGATTATATTTCAAAGATCATTCCTGTGGTGCGTTCTATCCTTACAATCCGAGAACCACAAAGTTGACCTTTATTACAAGCTGCGTGCTCGGATTTCCCTTTTCCGCAGTGAGGTTAAAGAGCTCTGTACCTCTCTTGTTTCGCCGATTTTCTTGTCCATGACCCCGGGTCCCAAAGTTGCTCTCTTCGCTCAGAGGCAACTTTCAAACTATAACTACACATTCCCGGGGCAAGGGGGGGTGAGTATTTTCGTATAGTTGTTCACTATCTAACTTTTCATCAGGGTAATGCCCCCGTGAGGCGCTTGCAACCATATCGCAACGAGCGGATTATCCGTGTTATCCGCGATCTGTATTTCACTGGAGGAAATAGCTCATTTTCGGCGCGGTTTAGCCATCTCTTTCCTGGCTCTTATAGCAACATGGGCTATGTAATGGAGTATGAGGTACCAGTTCCAATGGTCGCATTGGTTGCAACGGCGGTGAGTACTTATTTGTCTATATATGTGAACACACTAACTCAAATTACCAGCTATATGCGTCCATACATGAATGGCGTACTGGCTCGCGCCAGCCTGTAGAATTTTCCACAAGCGCATATTTTGATGTCTATAAGGGCCATATCGACACTTTTCAGCTCATCCGGGAGAACCAGGGCAAGTTTCATGTGATGATGGCGGATATTTATTCAAAGGCGAGGTGAGTCAGCGATCATAAGTATATTCATGATAATGACCAGTTGGCTATTGCAGCGACGCAGGTGATAATGAAGTCTCGGGCCCAGTCCTGGGCACGATGACTCCGATGACAGAGCTCGATCTTGAGAACCTCGAGTGAACAGTTATCAACACTTCAGAATGCACCCAGTACCGGTCGACTGTAAGGCTTGCCATACTGTCCCGAATATCCCTACTGATGTTTATTGACAGTCAACAGCTGGCCTACTATACCCAGGACATGTCAATGTTTCCTCAAGCTTTGTTTTACTTTCATTCGCCTTTCGTTCAATTGTGATTGTGCTTAGTCATAGGTGGCACCGATGGCTGATAATTAGCACTTATTCTCGTAGTAGCATAGTCATAGGCAATGCCGACGGCTGATAATTAGCACTTATTTTTGTGGTAGCATAGCCCGAATTACCACACGTTGTCCAGGTATTATTTGAAAATTACCCTAACTTATAGGGAGTCTGGGTAAGATAATGATAACGAGTGATAATATAGGTTAGCTCAAATTTTCACTATTCTATCGATTTTTTTCCTAATTTACCGGAGTATGTTTTTCCTGATGATGCTGGGACTTCTGGGACAGGCCCCAATTTTCATTGTCCTGGATGCGCTCGACGAGTGTCCAGACTCTTCCGCAATTCCATCCCCTCGTGATGAGGTCCTCCAACTCGTGAAGGAACTAGTCGACCTTCACCTCCAGGGACTTCACATTTGCGCAACCAGTCGCCCAGAGGTCGACATCCGAGCTGTCCTCGAACCGCTGGCGTTTCATTCGGTTTCCCTACATGACGAAAGTGGACAAACAGCAGACATCGCTGACTACGTTCGAAATGTCGTCAACTCGTCCCCGAGTGCGGCAATGAGGAGATGGAGAGCAGACGATAAGAATCTGGTAATCGAGACGCTGACAGAGAGAGCCGATGGGATGTGAGAGCATCAAGCTATTCTATCTAACACCAGTTTCTTACGTTGGTGCACAGGTTCAGATGGGTATTCTGCCAGTTGGACACGCTGCGACATTGCTTCCCACCGAACCTCCGTCAATTTCTCAACGAGCTGCCTGAGACGCTGGATGAGACATACGAGCGAATATTGAGGGGCATCAATAAGGCCCAAAAGGATGACGCGCATCGTCTTTTACAGTGCCTTACTGTCGCTGTCCGACCGCTTGAAGTCGAAGAGCTTGCAGAACTCCTGGCATTCGATTTTCAGGCGTCGAGCTCAGGAGGGATTCCGAAGTTGAAGGAGGACTGGCGATGGGACGATCAAGAGGAGGCTGTACTTTCGACCTGTTCAAGTTTGATCGCCGTCGTCCGTAATCGTGGTTCTCGGGTGGTGCAATTCTCGCACTTTTCGGTGAAGGAATACCTTGTGTCGCCTCGTCTCGCACGGTCACAAGGAGATGTTTCGCGGTTTCATATTGACCTCGATGCGGCGCATACGATCATGGCGCAGGCGTGCCTCGGAACACTGCTCCGGCTGGACGAAGACGCTGATGCCGAAGAGTTTCCTCTGGTTGGATACGCTGCTCGACATTGGGTGGACCATGCGCAATTCGAGAAAGTGTCTTCACGCGTACGGGATGGGATGGATGATCTATTTGACAGCTCCAAGCCACATTTTGCAGCGTGGCTCCGGGTGCACGACATTGATGAAGACTGGTACCATTTCTCTGACGAGAAGCCACACGGTGTTGGTTCCCCACTTTACTATGCTGCATTCTGTGGGTTCTATGACCTGGCAGAACGTCTCATTATGAAGCATCCTGAACAAGTCAATTTGGGTGGGGGTTGCAACTTAGCCCCGCTTCCGGCAGCTTTGTTCAAGAGACACTTCCGTGTCGCGAATTTACTCCACAAGCACGGTGCGGTCGTGGATGTTCTAGGCCGATATGAGAGGACTACACTACACGTTGCGTCGATATATGGATACGCCGATACCGTGCGGTGGCTACTCAATCACGGCGCAGATACAAATGCCCGGCAAGATGAACGCTGGACACCTATGCACCTGGCAGCATACAATATAAACTTCGAGACTGTTCAGGTGCTACTCGAATACAACGCAGAGGTCAACTCGCGGAATGACAATGGCAAAACTCCGTTATTCGAGCCCATATCCTCCCTTCAAAGTGGTCCAGAGGGAAACAGGGTCGACGTCATGCAGCGACTACTGGAATATGGGGCGGACCCAAATGCATGTGATGACAACCACTCGACTCCGTTACATGAAGCCTCGTCTGAGGGGTTACTCGAGGTCGCTCGCCTGCTGCTCAGTTATGGAGCGAAAGTTGATGAGAAGGATGGAGAAGGCAGGACCCCATTCCAAGTGGCCTTGCCAAAAAGACGCGATGAAATGAAGAAAATGCTGTTAGAACATGGTGCCGTGCCTCAGTCGTAGCGTATATGCGATCACGTCTCAGTTACCACACGTAAAAGTCTATTACCGTAATGCCACAAGTCTGTATAACTGCCAGATGAAACCGGAAGTCGCGCTACCGAGTTTATGAACTTCTCAAAGAATTCCTTATACCATTCGAAGGAAGGCGGCGTTCGACCCAACGTGGAGAGGTGTGACTCGCATATCGACGATGAGACGGTGTATCGCGCAGCGCAGGGGTCGCTGGGTTCAGTGGCTTTGCGGACGGCGTTGGCGATAGCGTCACTGCAGAACGCAGGTGGATGTGGATGATCGGTGAGGCCACATGTGAAGCGATCATGATGACCTCCACCTGGTCGAGCACCGCCCAGATTTCGCGCACGTTCTCCTGCAGCGTGCTGAGGATCGAAGGCATGTTCCGCAGGATGTTGATACCCTCCGAGGCGGAGACCGCGAGAAGCGCTGGCACCACGGCGGAGAAAACGAAGGCCGTGCATTTGATGCGCTGGTGATCCACGACGATACCCGAGCCAGCGCAGAATCTGCCCGATGAGTTCAGGCCGTTTGCGACCGATCCGACGAGCATGTCTATTTGCGTGGCCTGTGTGACATCCGGTTCAGTCGAGGCAATACACAAAGTGAAACTTAGGAGACGCATACAGGGACATTGTATAGTTTTGTAAGACCCCGTCCGGTTCGGCCCACTATGCCAAAGGAGATGCTCTCATCAAGAATGAGGTGGTACTTGTACTTGTACTTCGGCTCAATCTATTCATAAGTCAGAATCCGACTGTATTGTCAATGACCGTGCACAACTCACTAGTTTTGGTAAATCGACCATGGCACCGTCCTTCTCAAAGATGCCCTCGGTGACAATGAACCGTCTAGTAAGAGGTCCGTGGCGTTTGCAACGCTCTTTTTTGACGCTCAGGGGCACATCTTCGAGACTTTTGAGGTCATTATGATCGAACCAGCGAACCGTAGAACGCGAAATTTGTAGGCCCTTCCGGATGGCAAAATTCATACCTCGGTCGGCGACAATGATGTCGCCACGCTTTGCAAATGCAGAGATCACATAAGGTATTGTAGAGAAACCCTGCGAGTAGAGAATCGAGGCTTCTGTGCCAAGGAAGTCCGCAATATCGCACTCAAGGTCCATGTGGACATCTGCGAAGCAAGACCGTTCATGACAGCAAGGGCGAATTGACAGCACAGAGACAATAATAGTACCGTAGAATCCAGGAGGGCCACAGCTACCGACACCATACTTCCGGAGGGTCTCTATTGCGCACTCATTGATGGTTTCGTTGCCAGCAAGGCCCGTGAAGTTGGAACTGGCAAGATTAGGAACCTGCTTGCCAGTGTTGGCGAATTTCGGCCTGGGTCCATTTGCACCAGAAACTACGGGTACCGAGGCGAGATCGATTTGTTCTTTTGGAGTGAGCGGGGCATCTAGGGGCTCTGGTGTCCGTTCATCCAAGAGCTCGTCGACCTTCTATCACATCGAACGTAGGTCAGTGTAGGCCAGCGGAGAAAAACTCTACGGGCCGACCTTTTCAGAGAACTGGATAAAGTGCTTTTCACCATTGTCCACTCTGGTACGGGACTGAAGAAGTGTGTGAATGGCAAAGAGGGCTAAGAGGATTTCAAGGACTGTGCAGCTAGGGTCGTTCTGGTAGGAAGACGTGACATAGCGAGCGATGACGTGGGATCCAGGTATTTTATAAAAATGGATTCTGCCAGTATAAGCGCTGAATATCGCTGAATCATAGTTTGCGCTGAGGGGGGGAGTGTAGGAACTTGTGGTGTGGGAATTTCCGTAAGAGGGAATGTTGGCTCGGACTTGAATCAGAAGAACCCTTGTGTTTGGCATTTGGTATACATAAATACTTAGAGTCGTTATAAGGTCGTGGAACCATGTATATGCGTCCTCAGTGCATTGCACCAGCACGTTGAGGACAGAATTTATCAGGTTATGAAATGGGAAGAGAGACCCAAGCGTGGAGGCCGAGCCGTTGATTGCGTTGGTCATGGTCTGAGTGGGAAAACGCAAATGAGTCAGATCTTGCATTCGACCGAGTTCCTCACGTTATGCCCCTCGCAGTCGCAGCCATAGCCAAGTGATGAACAGCACAGTGGAAAGAAGCTCATACTCACAGTGGACAAAGAGGACTGTGGTGAGATATAAGCAACGCAGAGGTAACAGGGATCTTGCAGTTAGAGCTAGAGAGACGTCTGATACACCAGAGTGAGAACTGGGGTATCAGTGCGTACATGGTACTCTACTTATACATGTTAGAGACAATAGCCTTTGTGCTACAATAGGAGACAAAGGGAGCGTCTTACAATAAGTGAAGTACAATAAGCCCTATAAACAATAAGTGGGCGAAACAAAGGGAATGTACTTTGGACAATAAGTACAAGGAAAGTAAAGAACAAGGAATGTATCATAATAAGGATATAACAAAAGATAATCCTAACGCATACTACAATAAGCAGTCCTTGTGATACATGATGTCATAGATAAGATAGTAGTCCAAGATTGTAAAGATCATAATCTAATCTACATGTCCTGTATATCTAATCTAAAGCAGTCCGTTATCTGCATAAGTCCATTGAGCCGCTAAGTGCGCACAGGTCACTTATCAACATCTCCCCGTGATCAGCAATCTGGGACTAGCACAAGCCCATGTCTACATTGTGTTGCTGCAGTAGGACACGTGCTAACGACTTGGTGAAGCCGTCTGCAACCATTTCTGCAGTAGGGGTTTTGATAAGGGTGATGGTGCCCTTTTCAATATACTCCCTAATGACATGATGCCATATGGCAATGTGCTTAGATCGCCTCCCAGTGACAGGGTTCTGAGCCAAATCAATGGCACCCTTGTTGTCACCATGTAGTGGGATGGGGTCGTCGACCTCGTACCCGAGTTCCGCAAGGAAGCTCTGATACCAAGCGGCTTGGTTGGCCGCATCGGTCATGGCCATGTATTCAGCCTCTGTAGTGTTTTGGGCTACAGTCTTTTGCTTGC
>WTXK01000457.1:0-35462 GCA_025769895.1 Lactarius psammicola | reverse complement strand
AAGCCGCGCGGGGCAGGGCGCGTCGTGCCACCGCGACTAGACGAGGGGCCCGCCGCGCCGCCGGCGCCGGGGCGGGGCTGGCTGCGCGTGAGTGACGACGCGGTGCGGGAGGTCGGGATTGAGACCGTGCTGCAGGAGGGCGCGGGCGCGTTTATGTTGTACTATGAACGGGTGATGGGCGAGGATACGTCAGGCCGATCTTGGACTGGCGTGGGACTGTCGCACGCGTGGGAGGCAGGAGGCGATGGTAGCGGGGAGAAGAAGGCGCAGCAGACACATCGGGTGGTGGTAGAAGGTGCGGCGGAAGTGCAGGAGAAGGTGGAGCAGGGGGTGGTGGTAGCCGCGGTATCTCCCTCACCTGCGATGATCAAGGCGCGGGTCGTGCGGAGCGTGTCGCTGGGCCGGATGAGGTGCTTGGAGTTGGAGGAAGCTCGGCGAAGCGGGAGGTGCAGGCGGACGTGGTGGATCCCGGTTGCACCGTCCGAATCGTCGTCGTTCGAGGTTGGTCGTCCCGTGCCCGCCGCCGCCGCTCCAGCAGTCGAGTTACCATTAGCAGCGTCCGTAAAGGCGCTGTCGCCCATACCTGAGCCACCTGTGGTGGACGACCGCCGATATCCCTCCCTCGGACGGTGGATCTTCGGGCATAGATAGATCCGCCTCTTTGCCACTCTGCCTCATTGCTATCCAATAAGTTTATGTTTTGCGAGTTAGGTTTTTTTTTTGTGGGTTTGTGTTCAAATGCATAATACGGATTTCCTTTCTAAAAATCTTTGTTGGGGAAGACATGGCAGGCAACAAGTATCCGTGCAAAGGCAGAATAGCATTTTCGCACGCGGAAAGTGAAGCTGTCAATAATAATGATACACGCAGTCCTCGTCCTCTGCGATACTGTAAAAGAAAAATCATGCAAAACAAAGAGTACTAGATGAAGCAGAGTGTGCCCCTAGTAGAGACCGTCACTCCATCCAATAAAGCCTGTGTCCAGTAAATGGGCCTGCCTCTGTCTCTCCAATAGTGGCGTTCCACACACGAATTGTTTCGTACCGAACAGCCCCGGGGGGCCTAGATCACCAGTAGACGTGGCGCTCGATGGTACGGGGTTTGGGCCGCGTGTAGATCGTGCGCTTGACACGGGTCACGGTCGGATACCACGCGTGGTATATATCTCCGGGCTCAAACTGAACCTCGACTATCTGCCTGCCCTACAAAGCCCCAGAAGAAACAAGTCTCGTTTGTCAGTAAAGGCACGTTGTTGACGGCCGGAAAAGGAAGGTGACGAACGGCGTAGTCAAAGTGAGAGCCAATCACAAGGCCCTCGCGACGGCCATATGCACCGTGGTTGACGGTGACGATATCCCCGGGCTAAGCAAGAACATAAAGGTGATCATTATTAGTTCGATGATAGAGCGGAAAGTGATACGGGGACTAAACTACGCCCGTGATATCTTCGCTGGACATGATAGTTAGTTGGGATTAGTAGAAAGTGTTTTGCTCGACGACGGAGTTAGTTGAGGAGAAGGAACGCGGACGATAGGATGGTGGTGGTGTGAAGGATAAAGTAGGTGGAAGGGTCCGCGGAGGGAATTTATACTTCCAGAGGACCGATAAACAACAATGATGGCATTGTTTCTCGCGCCGGCTGCGGCCCACCACGCGGGCTTTCGCGAGGCGAGGCCCACATTTTTTTATTCCCAAAAACAATGCCGCTAGCGCCCCCATCACCGAGGGACCAGTCCATGTCCCCCCCGTGGGACCGAGAAACGCGCCCAGTTCTGGTCCTTCATTTCGGCCGTCCGGAGGAGCACCTTCTTGAGGACAAAAGACTGAACGGATCTGGTCGGGCCCAGTTTACGTTACGCTTACGTCTATATTATTTTTTTCTTGTGACGGTTGAATGGCCTCGTGCCCCTCCATCAAAACCACGTGTCCGCGTTCGTTCGGGCACGGGCCCCTGCTTCCCTCTGCCCCATGCATCGTTTTCGTGGCAAGCGACGTGGACGTGTCTATCGAATCCTTGCGCAGCCTCAATATTTTGATTGACACCATGGAGAAGATAACAACGTTTGTTTGCACTGGCGCATCAAAACATGTGTTGATCCGCCTGGAGGGGTTGAGGGAATGTGATGCTGTATTCGGCCTCGTGATTTGTCTACCCGGATACTGGAAGTCCGAGGTTCAAGCTAGCTAGATTTATCTTTCCTACATAGGCATGTCGGACTTGGTCCGATGGGTGTTCGTATTCGAAGTTCTGCATGTTTGCGGCAAATCCAGCCTACTTTAACCCTGAAGTGACCAAGTTGTACGACGACCTTATCGTGGGAGAGGTGATTCACTGGTGATTCCGCCCAGCACTGAGTAGGCATCTCGGAACGCCTGCCGGCCAGGTTATCTCATCCCTCTTGTAATCGGGCATCGACTGTCAACGCGAGTTGCCGGCTACGTCAAAGTCCAGCAAAGAAGTAAGCTGCCGTGGAGTGGGGCATGGTACGTCTTGGTATTGTTTAAACCACGTGACAACAGCACAAATGCCAAGGCAAGGCGGGCACAGTCCGCAGGTTGACTTAGACCATCAGTCTGTCAACATGACAGTCCCCCCAATTTGGAAATAACGACTGGTACAACTACAAGATGCTATGTCAGCGGATCTGGGTATAGGGCACAGGTCTATGCTCATCGGGTCTTGTCCTCAGCAAGGATTGCCTCATTCAACTCATCTAGCGGCGCCAGCTCTTTTTATCCACGAGATCAAACTGCAACACCAAGTCAGGCACGCTCTTTGCAGCGAGTAGAATTAACATACTTCGTGGATAAAAAGGAAAAAATGACGATAGCTCGTGTTGAGGTGTGCTAGTATACGATCCTTTAACAGTTGGAACGAGTTGGAAAATGAGGAGACATACCTTCGATCCCAAGAGCACAAATTTGATCAAAATGATTGCTGTATATGTGCGCGTACACGCGGAACAGCCGTCGCACGATGGTGCGCACGGTATCTTGAATGTACGAGGGAATGGGACGCCTGCGCCGTCGTCAGAGGTAAATCGGGGTGTCAGGAGACTAGGAAATAGTACCTATGGTATTAGGAAAGACAGCCTCGTCGTCCAGGATATTCTGTGCCCAGTTCATGAGGGCGTCGACGTAATCCGGCGCAGCAAGCTTCGTGGGGCGCTTGTAGCGCACCCCGTCTTCCCAAAGATACTCGTATCTGATTTACGATGGTCAATTATTACGTGGACCGAGTGGGCTTGGGGGCTCACCGAGGACCAGCGGACATAACTGGACACTATTAGACGCGTCAATCGGGACTCAACTCGAGGACACGCGAGGACCGACCTCCTGAGGGGTGCAGAACTCTGTCACCGTGCCATAGAGCATGTTGAGGTGGTTGAAGAAATCGACAGCTGGAACGCCCGTCGCTCCTTTGATGCGGTGCTAGGCAGACCGGCCAGACTCACCGTGCACTGCGAGCCATTCATTGAGGTCCTCGCCTTCTGGGAGCCTGACTGCAAGACGCAGGTTCCCGGAGCCCTTTGCCGTGTCAACCTGGCACATCTCAGGTAGCTGAGTTGCAGAGAGGAGCGTACTAGGGTAGCCTCGGCATATTTTCTGAGTTGGTATTGCTTCGTGCCCTCTGGTACATCTCTGCGTGGTTTGAAAGTGCGCGTCTTGCCTCTGTCAAATGGTATATATCGTCTGAGTTGAATATGATGATTGGAGCTCTCACAGGCCGAAGAAGGTGGACATGGTCAAGTCGACGATTATCGCTTATCGCTTTTCCTTTCACCAAGTAAGCGCAACATGTGACTACGATCACAGTTCCCACGCTGGTGTGAAGGTTGTGCCTGAAGCTACTGTGCGGTTGCAAGAATAATATGTAATGGAGATATGTCCCGCGCAAGGTCTTGTGTTCATACTTGAATGAGGGCAAGTTATAAACCAAAAGCCCGGGTATGGAGACTCGCACCACAGCAGGGTTTTTGCACACAAATTATAACAACGAAATAAGCTACTACGTTTGTATTATGACTAAGAAGCGCCAAGCTTACAGTAGTTTCCACTCACTGACGTACGCAAACGCAATATAAGCGCGATGGTTCTATCAACAGGGGCCAACGGTAGCTGGTTCTGTGACTCCCCATCATGTCGCGAATCCTCTTTGTTCTGAGTTCTGCTCCAAAGACTCTCAAAGACAGGCCAACTGTAATATCCAAAGCGTTACATTGCTCTCTGAACATACACTGAGTACGCTTCACAGGGGTGGTTCCTTCCTGAGGCAGCCCATCCGTACTACGTCCTCTCCCCACACTTCTCTATCGATTTTGCCTCCCCTGGTGGGCCGAATCCCCCGTTGGATCCTTACAGTATTGAGGTGATCCTGGCCCATCTCCGCGGTTGTATACGATTACAATGATCTTGGCAGTTCTCCAAAGACGACGAAGAGAGCAAACGCTTCTTGAACGATCCTGCCATCAAATCACTTCTAGAGAATGCAAAGCCTCTGAGCGCAGTCAGTCTTTCTGATTACTTAGCAATCTTCTACGTCGGTGGACATGGACCTGTGTTCGACCTTGCGATAGACGAAGTGAACATTGAGCTGGCCAACAAAGTACGTCCCAATCGTATTCGAAGGCCGTCAGTCTCTGAAAGCTCTTCTAGTTCTACCGCGCCGGGAAAGTTATCGGTGCTGTATGCCATGGCACTGCGTGAGTGTTACTTCACTGTTCCTATGACGTCTGATAGAAAGGTGGATTGTAAAGTGCGATCGTAGGTGTCACGGGAGACGACGGAAAGTCCATCTTCAACGGTAAGGTCGCGACTGGCTTCTCCAACGCCGAAGAACAAGAAATTGGTTTTGTGGAGGTAAGATGGTCTGTTCGTTCAAAAATTTGTTACCACAATGAAGACTTCCAGGACGTGCCCTTCTTACTCGAAGACCGCATCAAGTCCCTCGGCGGGACATTCGAGAAGGCGGACGATCTATTCGGTGTTCGTATTGACTCCTGTTACTTCTCGCAGCGCTCCTGACTAAGATACTCGCCCTCAGATAAAAGTCGTGCATTCCGGTAACCTTTTCACCGGGCAGAATCCCGCTTCTGCCAGGCCACTTGCCGAAAAGATTTTGAAGGCATTGCAGGGTAGTAAGGCCTAAACTGGGTTTGTGCGTTCGTGCGTCTGAAAGACTCGGAGATCTTTGAAAAATGTAAAACAAAATCACGGCAACAACTTGTGTACTCGACTCCCGGCATGGAAGCAGTAGTCTGATTAGCGAATTGACTGTAGGCAATGATAAACACATAAACTGTTCCTGACCCAGTTCGGTTTTTAGTGCTTCCGTTCAACGGGCGCAAGAAAACCCGGTTTGTTCCCTTGTCCCTTTGTATCCAAAAACATAGCAAGATTCGCGAACGCGAACGTGCCGATGTGAAAAACTCGGACGAGGCTTGGCAACCGATTTGTCAACTTGAAGTTTAACTTGTTATCATGATCGATATCTGATGAGGCAAAAAAGGCCGGCTGTCAAAACAGCCAGGGTCTTACAGGGGTAGATGTAACGGCTCCAGGACCAGGCGAAACGCTAGTCAAGGGTAAGTACTGTAGTCGTGGCTGCATACAGACGAGCTATTTTCAGCCTTGACGTATGCGGACATCGCCGACGGCGAGCCACGTTTGCGGTTTCGTGCCCAGCTCTTTCACACATCTCCAAGTCCCTCAGGCGGCGAGCGCTCGTTACTAATCTGCACTGGTACCCTATCAAAGGGAACAGGAAGCCAATCGCGAGGCAAAGTGGGCCAGTTACTAAAGTCCTCTCGTTAGACGCAGCTGCGAAGACCTTTCCTCGATTTCTCACAAAGCTAAGTAGAAAACAAGAAAAATTCAACGAGTCGGCGGCGTAGCACGGTAATGACGAGAAGCCAAAAATCGATATGGAAGAGAACCTGGGAAGCCGTCCCTGCTAGGATCAGAACTATAGGTCCATCTATGCTGTATATCTTCGCGTAAATATCTGGAGCCAATTAGTAACGACAACAAGGCAATTCCGGGCCAGGAACGCAGCGAGCTGGATATTTCAGCTCCGCCCAAGGCATATCCCGCTCGAAGGTTACCTCGTGCATTTCAATTCAGTCGAAAGAAAGCCTTGGACGTTCCGCACCATCCGCTGGAAATGGCCGCCCAACACTCCTCATTGCTTGCCTCGTGTACGCTCACCAAAGATTGCCACTAAGTCGAAGTTCAAGAGGGAGGGACTTCTCGGCCTCAGGACGGCAGATCTCGCCCTAATCGATTTCATGATAGAGGTGACACGACACGTTACTAGACACGAAGCTATGGCCGAGCCTGCGAGATACTAGTAGATCCATCTGGCTGGTCCGCAAACGAGCACCAAAAATTCAACGTCGTAGCCTCCTCGATTTACAGGGTATAGCCCAAGTGCCAATCAAGTCCTGACGAGCGATACGGTCGAACAACGCCTGTCGGCCTCGCGCACCCCACGCGGGAGCCGCGATCCGCGGACCTCGAACCCCCCCCTCCCCCCCAATACCCACACAAGACCCCAATTCCGGCGGTCCAGACGCCACGCGTGCGCCGCAAGATGCCAAGCGCTTGATAAATCGCCACGCTGGTCCTTACACAGGGGACGCTGAAAAATTCTCGGATTGGGCGTTAACATGGTACGAGAATTCCAGCACGCAGATCGAATTGACATACTATTAAGGCCCCAGGCTTCATAGCGCTCTGTATCTCAGCCTGAGGGCGCACGCTAGTCTCTCCTTTAGCGAACGGGTTGTGACGAGGAGGGGGCACATCTCCGAATATCCCCATTGCGAGGGCCGTACGGCATTATTTCCATACGGAGAATCTGGTCGTCGCGCAGCTGGGGGGGTTGTTGCGCGGGACGCGCGACCATCGTGGTGTGAAAATGGCTGCGAACATGTGTTCGAGTAAGTGGATTTTAGATAGAAGATTTTAAATAAATATAATGTGATTGATGTGGAGAGGCGCATACCGAGGTACGAAACGACGGTCACCGCAACATACTAGCTTCTAGCCTTCTAAAGCCTAGGGTAATGCGTGAACTAGAGAGAACCCGGCTAAGTAGTGTTTCATAGTACTACAGCAAGGCGAACGTCCCAGTAGGTCCTTATATACAAAACAGGAGAGGGCCCCATGTTTCTAATCTACAGAGTTGCCTCGTGGTTCGCCTCGCGGTGCAACGTCACAGCGAAGTTTCCGGAACGTTAGTGAAGACACGGTGTCGCCGGGTCGGGTTGGGGCTTTTGCAGTGTCGGCTAGTGGCAGTGGCCGTGGTAACTTGCTAGCATTTCGTGGGTGTTCTTCGAAGAGCGCTCCTTCCCCCCGGCGTTCCTCTATACGGCTGTTACGCCGCCCGGGCCGTTCGTCACGGGTCCTCATTTAGGTCAAACCGCCCAGCCTATGATAAACCTCTGCGATGCCGATAGCATACCCTGATCGCCCGGCGCGGACGAGATGTACAACGAGAAGGTCTGAACCAGAGCGGCGACCAGCGGCAAGTTGTAGTAATGTTCGCGTTTTCGAAGTCTACTCGGGGGCGTCGACGTGAGTATAGCCAGGAAGGTCAGCGGGTAGAACGTATATCGCGGCTCAGCAGAGTTAAATAAAACGAAAAACGGCGTGATAGTTACTAGCTATAATATCGAATTACCTTTGAATGAAGTCCTCAGTAGGGGGTTTTTCAAGCATTATCAGAACAAATACTATCATTAAGAGCAGTTCGGAGCAAATTCAGTGTACAAACATCGATTCCGTAACAAACGATTTCCTCTGCTATTAGAGGTTGAAGCTAAGCCTGACGCGGCGGAAGCGAGTTCTGCCTGAGATAGGTCAGGGCCTTCTCCGCTGCGTCACGCTTCGCGAGGCCTTTGGAAAGGCCTTGCCCTTTACCGAGAGTAACGCCGCGGACTAAAGCGAAGATGCGTTTAGCTAGCTTGCGTTTCATTGAACTGTATTGTACCTACAGATAGCGACGGCGTTATGAGTGGCCTGGTTGTTGGGGCCGTCTTGGGTCATTTTCCAATCAAGCTCTGGGCGGACATTGCCTTCGTCAGTGCTTTGCAACCAATTGTTCAAGGCGACGACGTGATCTGCCAAAGTTCCGCGCATTTATGAGTGAGCCGCTGGTATCAAGAACATGCACCTACCAGTATCCATTGTGTTGTTGTTAGTTCTCGTAGTGAGTGAGGGTCAAGTCTGGGGTACAGAACCCTCTAAATACCACTGCTGCAACGGGATTTTCTAAGCAGAGGCAGTCCCGATGAAGACAATCATAGAGTAGAGTCGTATCTGTTTTCGACGACTACACCCCGACATTCACAGCGTCTGAGAAAGGTGAAGATAGAACGACGTGACGACTAAACGTTAGACCTACAGTTGTTGGGACGCGATGAAACAACTCCAAGTTGGGGTTGTCTTCACAAGGGGCACCGAGAGTCACGTCTGTACCAGAAATCCCGATAGAACCCTACAACGGCGTACGCGCAGGTGGCCAGTGGAGAATGGGAGATAAACGGGAATTTCGGGTGGTCGGGGACGCCAGTAGTTCGGCGAGGGGCTTAGCACGTGTGACGATTGTAGGTGGCATCGAGCGTCATGAAATGTGCGTGTGAAAGCGAGGATCTTTCGGAGTACGAGAAGCAGTCTCGGGTTATGGAAGAGGACTGTCAGTGTCCAGCCAGAGACGAACATACTTTGGTTCCCAGCAAGCGCTCACCACGCCAGGCCGCACAACACAAACTCCGCTTCAAAAGGTGAGGCGATGAATAAAGCGCACATGGTAGCCGCCAATGTAGCGGTCCCGGAACTACAGGAGAAACGTCGAGTAGCCAGGGTCAGACAGAGTGAGAGCCATATGTTTACCGGGTGTACGCGCCCGCCATGGTGTTCCCGGTCAAATGATAGGATACCAGCACGCCGAAAAAGCAGGAAATGAATGTATCCCTCCAGTACTTGGATGGGCTCGTTTTGTCAGGCGTAACTGCCAGAGTCTAACACAACACACCATTCTCGGAGAGAGCGCCAAACGGAGTGCTGCTACCAGAGTCAGGTGGAGCAAGCGTCAGTCGACGGACTTCGAAAACAACCCCTGAAAGCAGCGGCGATGTAAACTCTGTACCCTTTGATTGTGCACGATCAGTCCCGGGCTTCTCTCATCACTAGATATGGGCTCGAGGGAGAGGTCATATGTGTGACGGGTAAAGCCCGATAGTTACACTAGATTCATCGGCCAAGGTTTTGATAAGCTTCAGCGCCCGGGACAATAATAAATAGACGGCTGGAGTGGTCACCCGGTCATAGGCACGTTGGATTAGCGCAAATTACCTTGGCCGGTAAGATGTTGCGAGTAATAGCTCCCCTTGGTCTCTGAGACGGTTGCGAGTAAAAATCCCATGTACGACACCTCGTGAGGCACGCAGAATGAAAAGTAACAGCAAGGATGACACCCGCAAGATCCGATTCCCCCCTTCGTCGGGGGACATACGCTAGAGACACTACGTTCCCCATCCACCTGCCTGTCCAAAGCGTCATGATTGCATTGAATCACGCAATTCGTGAGTAACCGCTGTCAACATCCCTTTGATAAAACGTTTCGAAGGCTCGGAATGTACTTCGAGGGTCAGCTGCTGGAGACATCGCGCTCATCCCTAGGTGTGACATACAGTTGTGGGCGGCTGTACCCGAGGCGGTGGAGTTCCTGAGTTCGCTATGGAAGTCACGGTGCCCCACAAGTGAGTAGTGATGCTTATCCCCTGTCTCATCGAGGTGGTTGTGAGCTCTGCTGTTTTTTGATAATTTAATGAAGCAGTCATGTGCCAGCGTCACGTTGCTTGCCCCTTGCGCGTGTGGTTCATGCTATTCGCTGGCCAACGGATGTTCACAACTGGGTTGCCGCGGAACTTCGCGGAGCTTCAACACCATCAGGGTCACGATTGGGGAGCGGGATTCACGCAGTTAGGATAGATAACCTTGGAGGGGAAAATGCCGCAGATAGTATCAGGCACAGTGAGGGAAGGTGGGTTGCGTGGATAGATCTCACTGAAGCTAGTCTACGCCGCAAAAGGGAATGATATCCCATAATGCCCATTTTACGACATATACGGGTCGCGCGTGCACATGGGCGAGCTCATATGGACGAATGTAGTGCCTAGCGAGCCCAAACCCCTACTTCCGGACAAGCCGAGAGTCAGAGGTCTTGAGCTGACAAAGTTCATAGTCAATTTACGTTCTAATCAAGTGGCGCATACCGCTTACATTGAGGTAGGTTAGTGCTTCAAATCCAAGGATTACTTACAGACGGCAAGACAGCAGGTACACCAGGTCAACCTAACATCAGTGTTAGCTACGAAGCAGGACGTCCGAATATTCAGTGCCGAGATGAGAACACGGCTGACAGGCCAGTTGAAAGAAGATAGTGGGAGTGTGATTGATTTCATAAATGTCAAAGGTCGGACCACAACACCTGCCCGCCTGCCTATGGTAAAAAAGTGACCGCCATGTTCCATCCTTTCTTGAGCTGGAAGCCATCTAGCATCTGTCTTGCCGACGCAGCCAGCTGCGCGTTCTCAAAGACAACTTCCGCTGTTTTGACTTTTTCGCCAGCAGCATTAGGTTTTGGAGACGGTTTGACTTGCGCCGTCTGGAAACCCCGATATCTGAATGTTTTTTAGATGAGTCGTAGGGCAGATTAACAAATCACCACGTACTGTTGGAATAGCACCGCGAGGACGCCGTTGGTAACCTCCTGTGGAAGGTTTGAACATGATAACTTGTTGGAGGGCTGCACTTGTGCTGAATGGACAGGTTGGACAAAAGGTTGTAAAATTATTCCGTAACTAAACACAGTAAAAATATTCGACATACTGTTAGAAGTACTCGGAGCGGGGGGGCCCGCGTCATCGTCATCATCGATGTCCATCTCCTCGCCGTCCTCATCCCCTGCTTTCTCACGCTTGGCGCGCACCTCTGACTCCTCTGCCTCACGCACGCGCTTCGCAGAAGAGGCGTGGGCAAAGTTGGGGGGAACAAAGTTGGGGTCTTCACGGCGCAAGGTCGCATGGGACTTGGATTTTGCATATGAGATGCGCTACGAACCGACCTAGTGTAAGTGAGAAGATACGATAAAATGGAAAAGCGGACCATAGGTTTGTCATAGAAAGTCATCCCATCGCATGCACGCAATGCAGCCGTAGCAGATGCGAGATCAGTAAAGACCAGAAAGGCTTGACCTCTCATTTTTGGTGTCTTAGTTGCGACAACATCGATAAGCTTTCCATAAGTAGTGAAAAGCGCGAAAAGCTGAGAGCGTATTTCATCTTTGTTGATCTTGTCGTTAAGATTGTTGATGTAAAGAGTTGTATTTGGCTGGATCGTCTCGGCCATGAGGATACGAGAGGATCCGTGCACGTTTGACCAACGCGTGACCCTGCTTGTGGCTGTTTTGATTCCCACGGTCGGCACACGTTCACGTTCACACATTAAATTAATTTTAAAATAAAAATAATAATGATATATTGGCCAGGGGCAGCCCCTGGCCACTGGCAACTGCTCTCTAGGTTACTTTGCCCTTCCGCGGTCCTGCTCTCGGTATAAAAGTACTCTCATCCCTCTAAACTCTCCAAGCGCCTCGCCTGACAGTCCGACGCCTCAGACAGGTCTCAGGTTAGGTGTTTTAGAGTGTCAGTAACTATTCGTTTTCTTACCTGACCGCTCCCCTCAATCACGAAAATTTCACAGTGGTATTCGTGTTTTTGAACCTGACCCTCAGTTTTCTTGACTGTTCATGACCATTGACACGTCGACGTACCCTTCAAAGCCTGATACATGGACTATTTCTTTGACCTTAACCGGCTCCCTTCCTTCCTCGTCCCCTTCGTCACCCTCTCATACCCTGTCGACCCTCCCCTAAATCCTGACTCCTTCCCCGACTCTTCCCATTACGACATTGGCTACCGCGATGCCTGCCTTATCGTCACACTCATAGCCACCATGGCTATCCTTCGTGATGCCGCTCGTCTATTCATGCTGGAGCCATTTGCCAACTGGAAGCTTACCCGTGACTGGCGTCGTCGGCAGGCTCTCAAGTCTGGTTCTTCAACTCCAGATTCGAAACCGAGCTCAAACAACACTGTCGGTCATCACAACGCTAACAGCAAGATCAACGAACCTGTTACCATAAATAGCAGCGCAGAGAAGCTCTTCGCGGACCGCCCTCCCGAGAACTCGCCGACGGCGCGTCGAATTCGCCACGCTGTCACTCGATTTGCAGAGCAAGGATGGCAGGCCATTTACTACGTAACCCAATGGTCGTTAGGGATGGTACGTTTTTTTTTAATCTCTCGTTCCTTTTCGGAAAACGTCTGCTCATCTTTGCGGCGCAGTACATTCACTATCATCTTCCCTCCAATCTCTGGGCCAGATACCCTCACGTACCACTTGCTGGTATCGTCAAGTTCTATTACCTGATGCAGATATCCCTATACGTTCACGCCGTACTTCTTCTCAACGCCGAGGCCCGACGCAAAGACCACTGGCAAATGATGGCCCACCACGTTATCACTATCAATCTGATCGTCGGGAGTTACTATTACGGTTTCACGCGCGTTGGGTGTTTGATTATGGTACTCATGGATTGGTGTGACATTTTCTTCCCGGTAATATATCCATCCTACGGACATCCTAATTGAATGCTAACACATCTTTCAAAGTTCGCCAAAATGCTGCGGTACCTCTCATACCAGATCGCCTGTGACGTAACATTTGTGTGGTGGATGCTCTCCTGGTTTGTAACGCGTCATGTATTGTTCTGCAAAGTTATCGCCTCAGCTTATTGGGACGTGTCGACACAACTGGAATTTGGCTCGTTCGAGCGCGGCTACTGGCTCACGAAGGAGGCACACACATTCCTTGTTATCCTTCTCGTCATTTTAGAGGTGAGCGCGCTTGTTCAGCCACAATTTGTGCCGTAATTTATTCTCCTGTGTCATAGATAATTCAAAGCATCTGGTCGTACCTGATATTTGGAGTAGCATATCGCGTATTAAAGGGTGAGGGTGCTGAGGACTCGCGGAGTGATGACGAAGGGTAAGTTCCTCTCCTCTCCCAAATCGATAAGGTTTTGCAGACTGAACCATTTAAAAGTGAGGATGAGCAGGTCAAGAAGGACCGCTAATTGGCCAGGTTGAAGCCAGGTCATCAGACTTATCTAATGTGCCACCCACGATTACGAGACCACGAGAGAGACACAGTGCTATATATCGGGACTCGTTGCCTTTCCCCTCCGGCTTGCACTGTGTATATCACAATGAGTTGCCTGTTCAGTCTTGTTCGAGCCAGTTCGCTTTTCAACTGCGGATTCGTTCGCAGGCAACCATCAGTGCAACAGCGCCGAATTTGGTGTTGGAGGTTTGTCCGCGCAGGATGTCTTTAGCACGAGCGCAATCCCATTGCAGCTCGGGTTTCCTAATGTGGAACAGGCCGTACAACGATTGAGCTTACGCAAACAAATCCGCGGGGCTGCGGCTGCTCGTAAGCGAGAGAAATATGGGATCGCAGCTAAATTTATTTACAGTACAAGAAGTGGATATAGCGCGTGATATCGTGATCGTGATAAAGCTGGGAGCGGCCACCAATGGAAGGAGGTACAGTATCAAAGTTCTAACCTCACGAATCTTGGGAATATGCTCAGACGGGTCTCATGGTGCATGATGATTTGTAAGCTGGACCATGTGTAACTTAGCTATCCTGTTATCTTGTACTGTGACTGCCAGTTGCAGGCGTTCCAACTAAACGTGCATAAGTTGTGCATCATTTGCCAAGTTATTTACAGTATTTTGCATGAAAAAAGTGAGAGCGGTGGGTGAAATGGATAACCCTTTCAACCACCGCTATGGTCATGTGGTGCGCCTTTCAATCAAGGAGCGTGTCATTTCTGGGTCTATACCCAAAAAGACAGCCTGAGCAGATCCTCTATCTCCTCTCAGGCGCTATTCTTCAGGGTACCATGACTAGATATCCGATTGGAGGTCTCCTGCGTGTGTACCTTGCGGTCAGACAAGATATTTCATTTATTTGGATCACTTTCGCAAGATACCACATGAACGTATGAACGCCCGGAAATAGTATGCCAGTAGGTGCCTGTTCTTGCTTGGCGCTCAGATACCTTTGTTCGTCACTTCAGTTAGCAGGCATCACCGTATGCAAAGATGCAGCCCCCTCTGAGATCGCGTACGACTCGAATCGCGAGATATAACCGAAACAAAAAAACGGGTTTTGTTGGGTTTTTGTTGAGGTTCCGGGTCACGCGTGCACTGCTCATGCTGTCCTTATGACCAACTCCCGTCGGCGCGTTTCACCGATACTCGTATCGGTGGATATCGAAAAAAAAAAACAGTTGCTAATTTATTCCAGACACAGGACAGATGTCCTGATGCACATCTCGCTCAGCCTGGCTTGTGTGGCGCGGTAGCCCGATGGTCCAGACATGCACTACTGCCGTCACCTATTCTGGCGATATCGGACGTCACTGCCTTCGCTCCCTAGTTCTCACTAAATGCACCCGCGTCTGGGGGTAAGTTGGTTCTTTGGGCGTCTATCGCCCGTGTCCAGTAAGGCCAAGACACCTTCCGGGACTTTCCGCGTGCAGAGGCCATGTACATGCCCATTAAGGCCCTCCAAACCTCTCATCCACCATCTTACCAACATTCCCCCGACATGAGTCAACTCGCTTCTAGCTCGTCAACATCTTCCAATTTTAAGGTCATTTTTGAAAATGCTCTCAACGCATACCAAAAAGCGACCAAACAGGATCTTATCGCTCATCCTCTCGCCAGCCAGCTCCAAGCATGCGACTCTCCCGCAGCCATTCTGACCATACTTCAGGGTCAGGTCGACCAGTTCATCCAATCTCGGAGCGGCGATGAGAGATTGAGAAGTTGGCTTGATCCAACTATCAGCGTTTTGTATGCATTCTCTGCGACACTCGGCGAAGGTGTGGGCCTGGTAAATGTCCATCTATCTGTCGGGGAGATCACTCTTATACCAGTCGACAGGTTTTCTCTCCCGCCAAAGTAATTTTTGCTAGTATAGGTGTCCTCCTCTTGGTAAGTGCCCTCGTCTACTCGTGCCAGCTCCTGTGACATCGGGGGTTCATAGGCAGCTAAGGATGTCAAAGCAAGCCAAGATGTCCTTATCGATGTCTTCGAGCGCATCGAAAATTTCTTTCGAAGACTTGCAGTTTACACAGATGTCCCACCAACTCCGGCGATGACGAACACGATGGTGAAGATCATGGTCGAGGTCCTAGATCTCCTTGGAACCGCCACAAAGGAAGTGCAGCAGAGTCGAGCGAGTGAGGTCATCCTTCGCCTTAGTTTGCTCGAGGCTCATGTATAATCAGAAAAATTTCTAAAGAAGGTAGCGGGAATAAGGAAGCTGGAGGTCGGTCTGAAACAGCTAGACAAAATGACGAACGAAGAAGCTCGAATGGCTAGTGCAGAGGCGGTGAGGAGGGAATTCAAAGAAAGGGCCCGAATGCTCCTTGACGGTGCGCAAACCTTGTTCAACTAGTCCTCGACACCATCACTGACTTTAAAATCGTCTAAGCAGCAATGGAAGCGAAAATGAGCACGCAAGATATAGACGACATAAAGCGTTCGTCATCCGTCCGTCTTCGCCGACGGTCGAGTATCTAACACGATCACAGGGGGGGAGTTACGAGAGCGCCTTAGAAAATGGCAAACTCCTCCTGATCCGTCCACAAATCACAATGTCGCAAGCAATTGTCGACACGAAGGAACAGCGGAGTGGTTCTGCAAAGGCAGCGTCTTTGAGGAATGGAAGGTGGCCGGTTCCCTGTTGTGGGTCCACGGGAAACGTACGTTCCTCTTACCCTTGATGGCTTCGGTGATCTGACGGACTGCCTGTTGCGTAGCGGGCTCTGGAAAGAGCATTCTATGGTTAGTCTCTCTCCTTCACTTTCGCAGCACTAGGAAACTTAAGATTACCGAGCAGTTCCGCGATAATCCAAGATATTACCACACTGTGTGACGCAGGATCGGCTTCGATGGCTTATTTTTATTTCGACCCTCGGTATATCGACAAGAGATCTCTCCGCAATCTACTCTCTTCACTTCTTGTCCAACTTTCTGCCCGTTCCAATCCCTTTTGTGACGTGCTCTCCCGTTTCTATGAGGCACACGACGATGGCGCGCGTCAGCCCAGCGATAGCGCCTTGGTGCACTGCCTAAAGGAAATACTCACTCTTCCGGATCAAGCCCCAGTTTTTCTCATCTTGGATGCGCTCGACGAATGTCCCAACACCTTTGGAGTTCCATCCTCTCGCGAACAGGTCCTTGACCTTGTGAAAGAGCTCGTCGGCCTGGGTCTTCCAAGTCTTCATATTTGCGTGACCAGTCGTCCGGAGGTCGACATCCAGGACACCCTTGAGGCCCTCGTGTCTCATTCGGTCTCTCTTCACGACGAAGGTGGACAAAAGAAGGATATCGCTGAATATATCAGATCTGTGGTTTATTCTAACTCATCTAGTTGCATGAGGAGATGGAGGGACGCAGATAAAGATCTGGTTGTTAAGACACTCTCGGAAAGAGCCGATGGAATGTAAGAACATTTAAAGATGCTGTTGACTTTGGCTCACATCATTTGAGGTTCCAATGGGTTTTCTGTCAGCTGGAAACGCTGCGAAATTGCCTCCCCCAAGCCATCTCGCGTATCCTTAATGAATTGCCCGCATCGTTGGACGAGACATACGAGCGCATGTTGAAGGAAATCAGGATGACCAACCAACACCACGCTCGTCGTCTGTTACAATGTCTCACGGTGGCGATCCGCCCACTTCGTGTCGAGGAGCTCGCGGAGATTCTCGCGTTCGACTTTGAAGGTGCTGAAAATGGGAAACTGGAGCTGAAGAAGGATTGGCGGTGGGAAAATCAGCAAGAAACTGTACTATCCACGTGCTCCAGCTTGATTGCAGTTGTTAACGATGGCTCTCACCGCGTGGTCCAATTTTCGCACTTCTCGGTCAAAGAGTTCTTGACCTCGGATCGTCTGGCTACTTCAAACGCAGATATTGCACAGTTCCACATCTTTCTCACCCCAGCCCACACTGTCATTTCCATGGCTTGCTTAGGAGTCCTACTCCGATCCGACGACGGCATGGGTGGTGCCGGGGCAAAAAGTAAATATTCTCTGGCCAAATATGCCGCTAAGCACTGGGTGGACCACGCCCAGTTCGAGAAGGTGTCGACACACTTACAAGTTTGGATGCGACCTCTCTTTGACCCGGCAATGCCATATTTCGAAACATGGCTCAATTTGTATGACATCGACCAAGGATGGGATGGGTTCGTGGACGACGACAGACAACGCGGATCTCCTCTATACTATGCTTCACGATGCGGATTCTATGACTTGGCAGCACATCTCGTCGACAAGCATCCACAGCATGTAAATGCTACGCTTGGTCGATGTTTCAGTCCACTGGTGGCGGCATTGTACCAAAGACACTTCGATATTGCAGAGCTACTATATCGGCATGGTGCGGACGTGGGTATTAGGGGCCACGAAAATCGGACTCTATTGCATGCTGCGTCTGTGGAAGGATTTGTTGATATTGCTCGGTGGCTACTCGACCGCTGTGTAGACGCGCATTCACAACAGGACAACCACGAGACACCACTCCGTTTGGCAGAGGCGAATGGACGCCTGGGGCACTGCAAAAGTGTCGATGCCGTGGACGATACTAACCATACCCCGTTGCACTTGGCGTCACTACATGGACGCTTCGAAATTGTGCGGGTATTGATCGAGCACGGCGTGGATGTTAACGCAAGGGGTAGGGGCCACAAGACGCCTTTGCACCTGGCGTCGTCCTCGGGGAGTCCTGAAACTGTGCGGCTATTGATCGAGCATGGCGCAGATGTCAACGCAAGGGATAGGAACGACAATACGCCTTTGCATCTGGCGTTGCCTTCACAGAGTCCTGAAATTGTGCGGTTATTGATGAAACACGGCGCGGAAGTCACCTCACAGGATCGATGGCGCTGGACGCCTTTGCATCTGGTGTCGTCCTCAGGGAGTCATGAAACTGTGCAACTATTGATCAAGCTTGGGGTGGATGTCAACGCAAGGGATGGGAGCCACAAGACGCCTTTACATCTGGCGTCGTCCTCGGGGAGTCCTGAAACTGTGCGGGTATTGATCGAGCATGGCGCGGATGTCAACGCACGGGATGGGAACTACAAGACATCTTTGCATCTGGCGTCGTTCTCATGGAGTCCTGAAACTGTGCGGGTATTGATCGAGCATGGCGCGGACGTCAACGCAAGGGATGAAAACGACAATACGCCTTTGCACCTGGCGTCGTCCTCACGGTGTCCTGAAACTGTGCAGGTATTGATCAAGAACGGGGCAGATGTCAACTCCAGGGATGGGAACCACAAGACGTCTTTGCATCTGGTGTCGTCCTCACGGAGTCCTGAAACTGTGCGGGTATTGATCGAGCATGGTGCAGCAGATGTCAACGTAAGGGATAGGAACGACAATACGCCTTTGCATCTAGCGTTGTCCTCGTGGAGGCCCGAAACTGTGCAACTATTGCTCAAGCACGGTGCGGATGTCAATGCACGGGATGGGAGTCACAAGACGCCTTTGCATCTGGCATCATTTCAGGTGAGCGTCGAATGTGTGTGACTCTTGATTCAGCACAGGCTGATGTCTACGGATAGGACGAAACATTCCTCGAGCTCACGGCAATTCAACATGCGAAGTCTGGCGAGAAAGCCGAGATTGTGCGGGTGTTGATCCAGCACGGGGCAGATGTGACCGCGCGGGATAACACCCACTCAACGCCTTTGCATCTGGCGTCATCCAAGGGGAGTGGCAAAACTGTGGAATTACTGCTCAGACATGGAGCAAGTGTTAACGCACAGGATGTGAGACAATCGACACCGTTGCACCTGGCAGCATCTTCCCGTTTAGCTTTGAAAGGCAATGTCGTGCACCTGCTACTTAGTCATGGTGCGAATGTAGATGTCAAGGATGACGACGGCCGGACTCCGTTTCAGATTGCGTCGTCAGGAGGACTTTCCGAGATCACAGAGTTATTGTCGTCGGACTACCAGATAAGAGCAGAATAAAATGTACCACCTGCAATGTCACTCTCTTACATTACATTACATACCAATACCGATCTAGCGACACTTTCCATTGATATTGGATCTTTCATGATGCCAACTTACAGAAAAAAAAAGGCTAGGACAGTTTCAGACGTGACCTGCGGGAGTCACTGTGAGTCACATGTCACAGATACTAGGCAAGATATGATGGTTTCACAGAATCAATTTACATCATATTAAAATAGAGGATTCTACTATGAGGGAGCTGTCGTCCGCAACGTACTATGAAAATTGCTCGTCCGAAATTTGGTCACTCCATCGCCGCCTGTTCCTGTCCTCCACCGTGGGGAGTTGTGACAATATCCACTCCAGTCGATACCTGAGCCAATCGGGCCCCCCCCTGTCAGCGACCTTCGATCGTATATCATGGAAATACAACACTTGGTCCAAATACAGATCCTCGTCAGCGGATCCGTGACCTCGAGCGATTTGTCTGGCGATGATGCTGAGCGTCTGTTGGAATATTTCCAGCACATCCGCCGGTAGTTCGTCTGCGACAAAGGTGTCAATCTCATCCCAGATGACAGAAACGACATTTCGGAGATCAATAGCGCCAGGCTGGCCAAGCCAATGCCGCACGATATGGTTCTCTGAACCAAGGATTGCCGATATGCATGCAACGCCCTCGTCGGTGAGTGAGTTGGCATCTGCTACGAGCTTGTCTACGACCAATGCCTCGAAACAACGTCCTACCACACGGGCAATTGGATCCAATTCTGTCTGAATGAGATGGGAGACCTCTGGACTGGCCTGGACGAGGGTGAAATAGGGTGGTAACGGCATAGAAGTACCGGGTCGATGGTACAATCTTGCAAAACACCACAGGCTCTTCAGACATATCCGCAGACAGCTCGCGCGTACTTCCACTGCGAGGGGCGAGGTATTTGGAATATATGCCTTGAGGAATCGTTCAAGCCGGGAGGAGACGATGCGTTCAAAGTTGCTCTCAGAAACGCTGATTAGAGCAACCGTCTGATCTAGCTGTTGTTGGGCGATCCTTTCTGTCGGAAGAGCCTGAGAAATGAGGTCGAGCGTCTGCTGGACTACATCCAGCACATCCGATGGTACTACATTGGTGTCGAAGGAGCCAAAAATGTCCAAAACAAGGGAAACGATGACCGCAAGTTCGATGGCGCCAGGATGTTTAAGCCAAAGCTTCACATTGTCGCCATGGGTGTCAAGGATAGTCGATAGGAAAGCCAGCTCCCCATCGTCGACTTGAACGATGTGTGACTTGAGGTCGGATACAAGCTTGTTTACAAGTAACGCCCGAACACAACGTCCTATCACACCGGTGGTGGGGTCAGCGTTATGGTATATGCGACCAGCCATCCTCGAGTTGGTGAAAGCACCGTAGACGTAAGATGGTAACGGAATCGAGTGCGAGCGTTCGTTGGACGCTCTTACGACGTTCCACAGGCTTTTCAGACACATACGTAAAACCCTCTTGTGCCTATTAGGGATGAGTGACGAGGTGCCTGATGTGCACCTTTAGACCTTAGAGACGGGATCAGGGTATGAGTTCACTGACCATCGGAAACATTCATCATGCGTTCAAACTTCCCGTCTGAACCATCGAGTGTGGCAATTGCGTGTTCTTGTTGTAGTTCAGCGTTCACTTGAAACGGAAGAGCTTGAGAGAGAATGACAATTGTCTGTTGAACCGCATCCAGCACATCCGATGGAACCGTGTCGGTGACCGAGGTGCCAGCCTCGTTAAACATGAGTGAAAAAAAGTTCGCCAGTGCGACTGCACCGGGCTGGCTGAGCAATATCTTCGCTTCGTGATTCCTGGTACCAAGGACAGCCGATAGGCACGCCAGCTCCCCATCGCTAATTGCATCGGTGCGTGACTTGAGGTCGGCTGTAAGCTTGTTTACGATTAATGCCGTAAAACAGCTTCCTATCACACGGACAGCAGGGTCCCATTCAGTCCGGACACGACGAGTGATCTCTGGATGGGCGAGGGCGTTGGGGAAAAAGGATGGCAACATCTGAGAAGCCCCAAGCTGATTGTACGCTCTTCCAAAATACCACAGGCACTTCAGGCAAACCTGCAGACGGTTCTTGCGCATTCTTTCGTCGAGAAGCGGCGTCCCCGGTATACACGTCTTGAGGAGATCGTATAGACGAGATCCGAAGATGGGATCAGTGTTTGGTTGGTGGGACATAAGAGAAAGGACTGCCGACGTCGCATCTGGGACAACACGAGAGTCGAAGAATCCTGGCACTTGTGCAGCAAATTCTTCGATCTCCTTGTCTTCGTCAAGAGCTGTGAGTGTCCATTCAAGTGCACTCGTGACCACCGTTGATTTGGCTCTATAGGCGCTGAGCTCAACACTCTTCTGTAGGCTTTGCGAGAACCACTGTCGACGGATCTTGACCTGCTTGTCGAGTATCTCCCACCACTTTTTCGGCACGTGGGCTTCAGGCGCATGTTGGTTGACCAGACCCCGTAGTTTCAACAAAAATTTACGATATAAACCATGAATTTCGAGGATGGTCCAAAGTAATCCGAACACGGAGAACTGATATATCCGCCATGTAAATCTTGACAGGGGTGTGCCATACGGGCAATTGAGGTAGATGTTTGGTAAAACCGTCAAAATTGTGTATGCGAGAGTGAACACCACGATACAGCAGAGGGCGGCGTACGCGACGGTCGCGTGGATCGGGAAAAGAAAGTCGACGAGACCGGCGAAGAAGAGGAATACGGAAGTGTGCAGGAGCGTGGGCATTGTTGCGACGGCTCGGGCCATTCCAAATCTACTAGTGCCATCGAATATATATGCCCGCATACGCCCGCGCCTGTGAAATGCACCGCGGCGCTGCGCAAGTTCTTGATACCGTCGGGCCCATTGTTGCATCAGTGTCGCGGAAAGCGCGCAACTCAAGCTGAGGATTAAACTGAGGAACCACAACACGTTGACCCTAACGGCGGACGCTGTTGGTTGAAATGGTTGTCCACTCTTCGTTGCAACGCTCGCGAGAGGCGTCCCATTAGAGATGTTGAAAAGTTGTACAGATATTTGAGCAAGGAGCGCATTGGTCGTATCGCTGGAATCGGGAGATAACTTCTTGTAGCTTTCCATAATGAATGCGGCGACGGTGGTGGAGAACAGACCAGTCTTCAAGAAAAGGTTTAGACGGTGAATATGTACAAGAGGGACCGGACCAGGACTTACAAATACGAGGATTCCGTTTGTGTCTCCCTTCCAACTCTCAAGTACCCCCGCGTCCTGCTTCTCGGCCTCAGTAAGGTACATCGACCACAGGCCATCAGAAGAGTCTCCTTGGTTCTCGTCTAGTACACGAATGAGATTAAAACTTGTGAAACGTGCAAATCGATATACCTCGCTGAACCTGTGAATTATCCGCAGTTTGCGGTGCAGGAGCATTCCCCTTCTGATTTTCATTGGTATTTTTGGCCGGAGGCTGAGGGTCTGCGCTGGTTGGTAGCTGGGGATTTGCGGGATTTGTAGTGGATGGAGGGTTTGCAATAATTGCAGGATGAGTCTCCGTAACGCTATTCTGAGCCTCAACATCCGGATCTACGCTGGTTGAAGCCATTTATTTCTAAGTGTCGAAGAATGTAACGACGAGCGGCGCAAAGAGAGGAGCACTCGACAACACGACAAAGTCTTGGATGAATGAGAGGAAGAGGGTTATACTAGGAGGTTGAACGTTGAACGTCGAACATTAAACACCCTAGCGGTCGACCAGGACTCCAGCTCTGGTATATATCCAGCACGCACCTCGACCTTGTATCACGTGACACTGGGTTTGAAAAGGACTCGAATATTCAACGTGACGGATGATCATGTCCCTTCTACTAGAAACATCCCTTGGAGACATAGTCATCGATCTCCAAGTTGAGGCGTGTCCAAAGACTTGCGAGAATTTTCTCAAACTATGCAAGGTGTACTACTACAACCTTAATGCCTTCTTCAACGGTTCGTAAGGAAGCTTTGGTTTCACTGTTCGAGCCACCTTACTCTTCTTCTGCAGTCTCAAAAGATTTCTTGGCCCAAGCTGGTGACCCTACCGCAACTGGCACCGGCGGTGAATCTATCTGGTCCCTCATAGCTTCGCAAACGGGAGCAGATGACGCGCCTCGCTACTTCGCTCCTGAGATCGTCCCTCGTCTCAAGCACGCGGAAAAGGGTACCGTTTCAATGGCCGTTGCACCGTCGATAGATGGCCAACCTTCCGGCGGTTGCGGGAGCCAGTTCTTCATAACACTTTCAGAGGGCATTGAATATCTCGACGGGAAACACGCTGTATTTGGACATGTTGTCGAGGGCCTTGATACCCTGGATAAAATAAATGAGGTTTTTGTGGACCAAGATGGGCGACCGTTCAAAGACATTCGCATACGACATGTAGTTGTACTTGGTACGTGTCGTCCTTTCTTGTCCAGATGATTCGCCCTGATCCCGTCACAGAGGATCCATTTCCTGATCCGCCGGGGCTTATTGTCCCGGACTCACCGCCCACTCGTCCCCAGGACAACTCAACACGCATTGCGGAAGATGAAGACCCCCTCGAAGAACTACCCGAGGAAGAAGCTGAAAAGCAACGCCGTGAACAAGCAGCAGCCGCCTCTGCCCTGACACTCGAAATGGTTGGAGACTTGCCCTTTGCCAATGTGCGACCGCCAGAAAACGTCCTTTTTGTCTGCAAGCTTAATCCAGTCACGCGAGATGAAGATCTCGAGCTCATTTTCTCACGTTTTGGGCCGATCATGAGTTGTCAGGTTATTCGGGACAAAAAGACCGGGGATTCGCTGCAGTACGCATTTATTGAGTTTGACAAGCGCGAGGACGCCGAACAGGTACGTGGACAAAATCATTTGGTTTACTCCATCTGATCAACGCACTGACGTTATGAACAAGGCTTACTTCAAAATGCAAAACGTCCTTGTGGATGATCGCCGTATATGGGTCGACTTGTACGAGCGACACTATCCCACTCGCACGTGAATGTCAAAACTAATCATTCTGCAATAGCTCGCAGTCGGTGGCACGCCTCAATAGGAACTGGTCAAACAACCCAGTCAGAGATAGTCAGAGCGGTCGCCGTGGGAAAGCGCGCGGTCTTGGTGGCGGTGGCTTCGGCGGTCGTGATGATCTGGAAGCGACACACAGGTACCGGGATGGTGGGCGCGCTGGCAGTCCTTCATACGGGATGGTGTTCGATATTGAGGACGACAAGGGCTCGTCCCGGAAGCACCGCGACCGCGACGAACGAGGGCCTCGCCGACGTTCAAGGTCGAGGTCGCCCCACGACCGCCGAGAACGCACTGGCAGGCGAAGCCGCAGCAGAGATGGAGACCACTGGCGCGGGTCGGCCCGGCATAGCGATCGTGACCGTGACCGTGACCGAGTTGACCGGGTTCGTGATAGAAGGCGCTAAAGCGCAGTACGTATTCCTGTGCAAACTATATTCAGACGTCTCAGGATGCCTGATCTCGTTGACAGCATCGCTGTGCGCCCAAAACGTGACGGTTGGGAGGGTAGTGCAGTGTTGTATCACCCGCTTTTCGAGTCACAGCTTCCTGTGCATTCATTACTCAGTTCGTCTGCCCTGGGCTATCAGGCTCGGATGAAATGTACAAAAGGACCTTGGTCGCTATGGTCAAAGGCAATCTTTGAACCCCCATACCACCATGATATTCTCGTCTCCCTCTTCAGAGTCCATCTTCAGCTCTCCCGATGCGGACATCATCTTACGCACCGATGACGCACGGCCAACCGATTTCAGAGTCCACCGGTGTATTCTTCGCGCCGGGTCTCCCTTTTTCCGAACCATGTTCTCCCTACCACAACCCGAATGTGACACCGACGAGCGGTTACCTGTTCTGGACGTCGCGGAACCCGCCGTAGTGCTTGATCCGCTCCTCCGCTTCCTTTATCCCGTGCCAGACCCAGAGGTGTCCACCCTCGACATGCTGGTGCTCATAATGTCAGTGGCGTCGAAATACGACATGGCTGCGGTCATGGAACGCCTCCGCGTGTTGCTCGTTTCTCCGGCGTTCCTCGAGACAGCGCCAGTCCGTGTCTTCGCGATCGCGTCACGCTTCGATATGGAGGAAGAGGCGAAGCTGGCGTCGAAGTACACACTGCGCGTGCAGGTGCTCGACGCGCCGCTCTGCGAGGACCTGCGGCATATCTCCGCGTACGCGTACCACCGCCTGCTCGAGCTGCACCGGCGGCGCGGGGATGGGGCGCGGCAGCTCCTCTGTGCGCCAGATGGGCTACGCTGCGGACAGTGCAACGGCTCGCAGTACAACGCCGTCGCGCCGCCGAAGTGGTGGGGCGAATTTGTGGCGCGCGCAGGGGAGGAGCTGCGGAGCAGGCCAACGTCCGACATCATTTTCTCGCTCAAGTTCCTCATGGAATGTGCACATGCGTCCGGCTGTCCACGGTGTCCTGGGAGCATCCTTGAATCATATATCTTTCTAGACGCGCTGAAGGCGAAGATCGACGCATTGCCTTCGACGATCTAATGGTGTTTTTATTTTACTTTATTTTATTTATTTCGTCTTTCAACGTTCACTGTCATATCGCTTCTTGTGTTAGTTTTTCAGTGGCTCCCTTGCATCTGCATAGTCTATCTTGCTATCCATTGAACACTCGGGCAATCGGACGATGTATGTAGACCCCTCTTATTATACCATACAGTATTTATTGTACCGCACCAGCCATAAATACAGTAACGATTATTTTCGAGTCGAGTCAGACAGCAGCGGAGTTAGGGGCTTGGACAATCAGATTAGATCCTTTGCAGAGAGAGGACCTACGGGCGGAACTCAGCCTTCTATTCGCACATTTACGTTTATCGTCTTTGCCACCATGTCCCCACAATTGGGAGCTTTCAAAGTACCTGCCGTCGATAATGAACCTATGGTATGCTTTTCCGAGTGTCTCAGCGCAGTTTGTCTCTAAACACCGGTCGCTCCTGCAGAAAACATATGCACCTGGCTCACCGGAGCGCGCGGCTCTGCAGGCCGCGATTGCACAGATGGAGCAGGAGCTACCGTTTGAGGTTCCAATCATCATCAACGGGGACCGAGTGCGTTTCGGCCTCATATGAGCTTAACCTACAGCGACTGACGCGCTTGTAGGTCACAACGGGAAAACTTGCAAAGCAGGTGATCCCTTCCGACCACGCGCGACACCTTTGCACGTACCACGAGGCAGACGAGGCGACTGTCGCGCGCGCCATCGACGGTGCCCTTGCCGCCAAGGCCGCGTGGGAGGCCTTACCGTGGGGCGACCGCGCAGCCATCTTTCTCAAGGCCGCGGACCTGGTCAGCAAGAAGTACCGGTATAAACTCCTGGCTGCCACCATCCTCGGCCAAGGGAAGAACGCGTGGCAGGCGGAGATCGATGCTGCCGCGGAGGTTAGTTGCTCCTTATCTGAATGGCGGGTCGGGGTGTTAACGTTGGCCATTCACGTTGCTTCTTTCTACTAGCTGGCGGATTTTTTCCGCTTCGGGGTGAAGTATGTTGAAGAGCTTTACTCTCAGCAACCGCCGCGGAACTCTGGAGGAGCATGGAAGTCCGTGGATATCCTCCCATTTACACCTACACTGTGCCTTAATTGTTTCTCTAGTCGCGTCGAGTATCGCCCGCTCGAGGGCTTCGTCCTTGCGGTTTCACCGTTCAATTTCACCGCTATTGGCGGAAATCTTCCAGGCAGTCCGTATCGCCAATTTTTTCGCCTCATCGCCCCATCGTTTTGTTTTTCTCACTACGGCCCATAGCACCCGCTCTCGTCGGCAATGTCGTTGTATGGAAGCCTTCGCCCGCAGCGACGTATTCAAACTACCTCGTGCATCAAATTCTCACCGAGGCCGGCGTACCCCCTGGGGTCATCCAATTTGTACCGGGCCCGCCCCCAGAAGTCGTCGCGCAGGCAATCGCGCATCGCGACTTTGCTGCATTGCACTTCACTGGGAGCACGTTCGTGTTCAAGAAGCTGTGGAAGGACATCGCTGCAAATGTTGACAAGTATAAGGGCTATCCACGCATCGTTGGCGAGACTGGTGGGCCTACTTCCTGTTCGCTCGTGAAATCAAAAGGATGAAACGCTGATCATTCAAGGCATACGCTAGGCGGGAAAAACTTCCATGTGATTCACAAATCTGCGGAAATCAGGAATGCGGTGCTGCAGTCCGTTCGTGGGGCTTTTGAGTACCAGGGTCAGAAGTGCTCGGCTCTCTCAAGGCTGTACGTGTCGGCATCTCTATGGAAGGGCGGCTTCAAGGACCGTTTCCTCGAGGAAATCGCGAAAATCAAAGTTGGTCCTCCGCAGGATTTCAGCAACTTCTTGGGTCCAGTCATGTGCGTTGGATTGGCGTAGTTGCCTTAGCATCGTTGACTTTTCTCCCAGTGGAAAGCCCGCGTTCGACAAGATTACTAGGTACATTCAGAAAGCAAAAGAAGCGGGTGGAGAGATTTTGATTGGCGGAAGTGGTGCGCCACCCATCGCCTTACGGTTTCACATCAGATTTCCCAACTCTCTATCATTTCCCCTCAGCCGATGATTCTAAAGGTTACTTCGTGCAACCAACTGTCATTCTTACGAAAGACCCCCGCTCCATCACTATGAGAGAAGAGATCTTTGGCCCCGTTGTCACTGTGAGACGCATCATTTGATATCTCTTCGCGCCCATCCGAGCGCGCTGACGATGGGGGTTTAACAGGTTTACGTGTATGAAGATGATGATTTCGACAAAACCCTTGACCTCATTGATACGACGTCCGAGTATGCCCTGACCGGCGCTATGTACGTGCCGGACTCCACGCCCACCGATACGTAGCTAAAAAAAAAGACCGTAGCTTCGCTTCAGAGCGCCAAGCTCTGATCCAAGGAACGAACAAGCTGCGCCACGCCGCTGGTAATGTGTACTACAATGAGAAGTGCACGGGCGCGGTTGTCGGCCAACAGCCATTCGGCGGCGCCCGCGCGAGCGGGACAAACGATAAAGCGGGGAGCATTGCCATCTTTTATCGATTCGTGAGCGCGCGCAGCATCAAGGAGAACTTTGTGGGGTTGGAAGAGTTTGAGTATCCATCGAATTTGGCTTGAGGATGAGTGCCTCGTTTGGGGGACGGGCAGTGTGCGAAAATCTGTGTTGAGATAGGAAGTTTAATAAACAACCGATGCGGTCCGTTTTCCCGATCCCAAGATACCTACTCTGAGTCCCCAAGAATCGAGTGTTTGGTCGTCGTGCATCCGATAATTCGCGGGTCGTTACTAAATATAAGGCATTCAGATAGAAGACGTATATATGTACCGAGTTGTGTAGAAGCATAGCAGAAGACGAGAGAGATGATAGAAATCACACGATGGACTCATCGTGACTGTGATGGGATCCACTTTGTTAGGTAGCGCCACGATACACTGCGTCACTGAGTAAGCCTGTCATCCCGTACTGAGCCCTCGCGCGATTGTAACAATGTAGGAGGTATAGGTCTGAGTGTGGCGTTTTACAGCTTCCCGCCAAGTTGCTGTTGCTAGTCACCCACCAAACTGCGGACGGGTATATAGATCAGATACTCATTTTGTCAATAGCGCCAGTTTACCCTATCCCTATATCTTCACAAAGCCCCTAGCGCAACGCATCCTCGATGCCACACTCGCTTAGCAGCGCACCGAAATGTACAAGGTGACATGGCCATGCATATTTACTCACGCATCGCATCTGCCGAAGGGGGGAACCCGAACAGTCGTAACATGGTGTGCACGTGCTCAGGGAACCACGCGGAGTCTGCCACGTCACCGCCAGAGAGCACTCTGATCAAGACTCTGGTCCATGGGCTTTCCCCATCTCCATTGTATCTCAAATTCAACCCGGGTTCTCAGTAAATCTCATAGATGTTTGTCATCGACGGCGAGAAACTACAATGTCGACCACCGTGCAAGCTCTAAGCTCTTTGCTGATGCCGACCGAGAGGGCAATCCACCACGGCCTACTGTCCTCCCCAGAACAGCACCCGAACACCCAAATTGGACGGGGGAGGAAAGTATGGAAGATGCCGTGCTACGCATGCTCGTAGACAAGTACAAACCGCTGCGTACTGGAACGGTGCAGAGTGCAGAGGAGAAGATGCGTCGTGCAACACCCACGGTTGGCGCACAGCCGCCGACGATGCTGTCTGATTTATCCGAGACCCCCCGACCATCTCCATCGTCGTCTTCCCGCCTTCACGTATGTCGAGCGGACGAACCGCTCTTGCCAGCGGTAGAGGGTCACAAGCCGTGGCTTACGACGTTCAAGGTGCCCTCGCACGCAACCGCCTCGATACGCTATGGACAGATCCCCACTACCCCCTCTTCCTCTACTACGGCGGGCCCTTCGCGGAGCGTGGGTGCGACCGAGCAAGCGAATGACCGTGCACGCCGCAACAAAGAGCGCGACTCAAAGAAGCGCTCGGAGATTGCTGGGCGGCTCACGCGGGCGAAAGAGTCTACGCTAGATTACAGACCAGGCATCAAGAGCGCAAGCAGCGGCAGAGCACACCCAAACCCCGTGAGTATCAAAGGGTGGACGGGCCTCGTCGAGGAGCGCATCGAGGTGCGTCCCCTTATCCTTCGCTTTCCCCCACCCTGTTAAAAAAACACCCGATTTTCCATCGTCGTCGCATCGCGCAGCGTGCGCGGCGGGAGGGTCACTTCCGCAGTATCCAGGGCCGCGGGAGACCGCTCGAGCGGAGCACCGAGGAGCACAACCCGTTCATCGCGCGCGATGAGTTCCTCATGAACCGCATCGTGCGGCGGCAGGGCGCCGCGCCGCCATGGGTCGAGGTGCAGGGTGAGCTCGAGGCTGCTATCGTAGCGTTTCGCATGGCGCTGCGGCAGTCGTGGGTGCGCCGTGCGGTGCGCATGCTCACGCCCACGCACTCCCGGCTGCCGTCGCCATCGCTGGCGGACGTGAGGACGCTAAGAGACGGGGAGTGGGAGACGCGCGAAAGGGCATACCACGACTCGGCGCTCGCGGAGGTCAATTCGCTCGTGCGCAAGTATAACGCCCTCGCGCCGTATGCGGTACGGAGGGCATACTACGCGCGAGAGGTCGAGCTTGCCAAAATTTACGACGAGAGCGGGGACGAGATCCTGTGGGAGATCGAGGGACGGTTGCGCGGTCCCGGGGTCAGAGCCGAAGGCGAGGTGAGGCCTGGTAGGGATGATGATGATGGGGGGGGTGCTTATGGGGGCCCCTGCTGCTGGGGACGCCCGAGTTCTCAAACTTCGGGATCTGTTCTGGCAGTGGATCCGTCGCTGGACATGAGTTGGATCGGGACAGCAGACCCATGTCACATCCTACTCTGGACTCGACATATAGCAGACTCCCCATGTGGTGTCCTAGTCGTGTGCGCGGTACGTCTATCATCCATATCAAGCAGGGGACGAAGACGTTGATCTGTTCCGTACACAAGCCGACTGAGGGGCATGGTCTTCGTGTCGCACTTTCGACTCGCACTCTTGTCCAGCCCCTCACGGATATCTCAGTGTCATCCAGTCCTTAGCCATTCGCCCCTTCCTCTCCAAACTTTCAATCGATAAGGCCTTGAAAGAGTGTAAGAAGACGAGAAATAACCCCAGTACGGACCAACTCGCCACTGAGATACGAGCCTATGATACTCCTGAGGCCATCCTCGCAGTGCTTCAAGGGAAAGCACGCTCGTTCTCAGACTTGTGGAAGATCTTATCAACCTCTATTTTCCGAATCAGCACACAATATGTTTATGTCTGGACGACTGGTGACGCGTAGTCTGTGTCTCCAGTCGTCCAGAGATAGACATCCGCGCGGCTCTCGAACTCTTGACGTCTCGCTGTGTTTCCCTTCACGATCAAAGTGGACTGAAGGAAGACATTTTAGTTTCTTCTGACATTTATATGAAAAGATGGCTGGAGAATGTCAGGAAACTGGTTACCGGGACGCTTTCCAGGAGAGCCGACGGAGCGTAAGTACTTAGTCAAACCCGCACATAGTATGTCTATCTCTGGACGACTGGTAACGCATATGTGTCACCAGTTGTCCAGAGATAGACACCCGCGCTGCTCTCAAATTCTGACATCTCGTTGGGTCTCTGAATCCTTTCACGATAGAAGGAATATGTTTCAGCTCTAATGTCTTTAAATATGAAAAAATGGCTGAAGGATGACAGGAAACTAGTTATCGAGGCGCTCAGGATCCGACAGAATGTAAGTGGAAGTTCAACGATAGTCGGAAATACTTATACTAGTCAAAGCTGCATATAGTATGTCTATCTCCGGTCGACTGGTAACGCACAGACTATGTCACTAGTCGCCCGGAGATGGTCATCCATGCCGCTTTCGAACTTTTGACATCTCGCTGTGTCCCCTTTCGCGACCAACAGGAAGAAATTTCGGCTATAATGTTTCTTCCGACATCAATATGAAAAGATGGCGGGAGGATAACAGGAAACTAGTTATCGAGACGCTCGCTCTCCAGGGGAGCCAACAGGAATGTAAGTGGAAGCTCGACCATAGTCGGCAACACTTGGCCAAACCAGACAAAATGGGAACTTGGGCATATTAAGGTATCAGGGCTCTGAGTATCGGGGTGCAGAAGTAAGAGTTGAGGGAAAGACGGTATGACGACCTGAGGGCGTAAGGTCGTCTTAAGTACGGTCCCCGTCCTTGGAATATGCGTGGCGTTGTATTCCGAGGAGGGAAAAGGGGTCTTAGATCGAGGGCGATAATCGGAGCTAGAAGGAAAGGTATACATGTGTAGTCATAAGAATACTACTTACAGAGTAAGGCGTTCCTTTATAAATGAACAAGGTGAAAGCCTTGGATGGGATGTGAGCACATCCTGAAGGAGGATCATAAAAAGACCCCCACACCACGCTTGCCGGCTATCGCGTTGCCTGGCCGTTGCCATTCCACCATTTGGTGTTGAGGAGTTTGCGGAGGTCCTAACGCTCGACTTTGATGCACCGATGGGGAGACCCCAGCGTTTCATGCAGATTGGCGGTGGGCAGATCAAGGACAAGCCTTGCTGTCTGCTTGTTCGAGCTTGGTTACCGTTGTCAGCAACGTTAATTTCTGACTCGGAATGCAAATTGCCCATTTCTCGGTCAAAGAGCCTCTACTGTGACAACAAATCGTCTTGCCACCGTGAGTGAAGATATGGTATTTCACGGTATCGTTCTTCCCTCCCACGTCTCCCTTGGGAATCTAATCTGTTTGGGGGGATCACATCAATAAATGGGGCACCAAGGACCTTCTTCGGGCTCGGTACGCTTCTGAACGCTGGGTCTTCCATGCTCGGGACGCAAGACGAAGAAATGGAGCAAACAGGAATAACCACGATGAGAGATGGCACGTGACAGGATCCTCAGCTAAAAATGTAAAAATAACAAATTAAATTAAATTGATGTAAACAATTGCCGAATGCCCAAGAAATTTGAAGTGAAAGTGATATAGAGATCATGTAGAAAACAGAGTGTGCTATGGACGCGTACCATCAAGCGTACCATTATCGTGTACTCCCAGATACGAACAGGCACCGTCTTGACGCAGTGTCACAGAAATTCTTCCATTGACAACACTTGCCCGATAAAGCGCTTCCCGCATGCCCGAAACGACGACTAGGATTCATTTCATGTGCCCATCATGAAGCCGCTTGTATTCGATTTTTTCCGTCACGCGATTCCATCGATAAAACTCTTTTAGCTCTAAAAGGTTTATCGATGGATTCGAATTGATATTTGCGGGTATCTAAGTGACCCAATTTATGCGTAACAGGGTATGAATAACAAGGTATCCAACTATCAACCGTACGCCAGCGGGGGAGAAGAACACGCCCGAGTCAGGTCAGGACAGAGCTAGTACTACCATGTTCTGATAGCAAATTCATGATTTCATTGGGTTATTCCCTCCGTGTCCTTCTCGCCCACGTTTGCACCGTACTTGAGTAACAAGTCAGCGACCTCGAAGTACCCCCGAGACGATGCTAGATGTAATGGTGTCCACTGTTCCGAACAATGTGCATTTGCATCCGCCCCGTTTTCCAGTAATAACTGCACAATGGGGAAATAATTTCCGTTGATAGCGAAGTATAGCGGGGTATTGTCCGAACGAGTCTGGGAGTTGACGTCAGCACTGTGATCGAGTAGCGCCTGGATAACCTCGGGTTGATTGTTGTGCGCTGCTAGGTGCAGCGGGGTCCAACCGTCATCCTGCCGGCCATTCGCATCCGCGTTGTGATTAAGTAGCCACTGTACGATATCGACAAGTCCATACATCGACGCCGTGTGTAGCGCGGTCCTCCCCATTTCGCCTTGAATATCCACAGATGCGCCATGTCGGTGGAGCAAATCGGCAACACGGAAGTGTCTCCCGCGCAAAGCTGCTGGAAGCGGGGCCAGCATGAGACCACCGACTGCTTGTACTTGTTCTGGATGCTTGACAATCAGACGTTCAGCGAGGTCATAGAATCCATAAAGTGCGGCACAGTAAAGGGGGGAACTACTAGGACTCGTTGGGCCCCAGGGAGATAAGTCGACCCAGTGTTCGTCCATTTCGTGTACCCTGAGCCACGACGCAAAATGTGGCTTGGATAGATCAAAGAGATCATCCATCCCATCCCGGATGCGTGACGACACTTTCTTGAATCGCGCATGGTCCACCCAGTGTCGAGCAGCATACCCGGCGAGAGGGAGGCCTTCGGTAACATTATTGCCATTGCCACCGCCGTCGTCCAGTCGGAGTAGTGTTCCCAGGCACATTTGCGCCAAGATTGTTTGTGCCGGCTCGAAACGAATATGAAATCGCGAGATATCTCCTTTAGAACGCGCTAGCCGAGACGACGTGAGGTATTCCTTCACTGAAAAGTGGGAGAATTGTACGACTCGGGAGTACTCGTCATGGACGACGGTGATTAGACTGGAGCATGTCGAGAGTACAGCTCCCTCTTGATCCTCCCATCGCCAGTCCACCTTCAATTTCGGAATTGCTCCCCGAGTCGACGCTCCAAAATCGAATGGCCAGTAATTCTGCTAGCTCTTCAACACGAAGCGGTCGAACGGCGACAGCAAGGCATTGTAACAGACGATGGGCGTGGTCCTGTTGAGCCTTATTGATGCCTCCCAATATCCGCTCGTATGTTTCATCCAGGGTCTCAGGCAATTCATTAAGAAATTGACGGATGTTCGGTGGGAAGCAATGTTGTAAGCAGGTCCAACTGGCAGAATACCCATCTGAACCTGTACAACAACGTAAGAAACTACGGTTAGCATAGTATAGTTTGATGCTCTCAACATTCCATCGGCTCTTTCTGTAGCGTCTTGATTACGAGAATTTTATCATCTGCCGTCCATCTCCTCATCGCCGTATCGAGGACGAGTTTACGACGTGTCGGACGTAGTCGGCGATATCCGTTTTCTGTCCACTTTCGTCATGTAGGGAAACCGAACGAAACGCCAGTGGCTCGATGACAGCTCGGATGTCGACCTCCGGTCGACTGGTGACGCAGATGTGAAGATCTTGCAGGTGGAGGTCGGCTAGATCCTTCACAAGTCGGAGGACCTCACTACGAGGGGATGGAATCCCGAACGAGTTTGGACATTCGTCGAGCGCGTCTAGAAAACGAAAATCTGGCCTTGTCCCGACAGTCTCAGCATCGCCTCAAGGCATTCTTTCAATGTGTCGTCACTGGGTTGTTGAGCGCCACTTTTGTGTGTCGTGTAAACGCGGTTGAGAATTCGCAGCAAGGACTAGAGGAAGTAGCAAGCTGGGTTATAAGAGAGAGTAACAGGTTGCGACGGCTTCGCTTATTGCATCCTAAAATCGAAGTAAAAATAGGCCATGATGGCCAATCCAGCTTCGCAAGTAGCCATGACGTCTTGAATGATCGAGGAACTGGCAAGAAGATATAGGTCCCGACTGGAACAGTCACGGAATCACAAACCAGATGATGCTTTTCCCAGAGCCCGCTATGAAATTGAGGGTAGTCAAGAAGAGTGAGCCCGGAAAGCGATAAGACGGGCGTACGTTTTCCGTGGATCCACAACAGGGAACCAGTAGACTTCCACTCGATGAAGACGCTGCTTTGGACAAACCACGTCGTCGTTCCTCATGCTGGCGCTGAGCGCAATATTGTGTTCGTCGAAGGATCTGAGGGAGAGAGCCATGTTCGAAGAAGTTGCTGCAGCTGGTCCCTGTGAGTATGTTTGAGCCGTCACGATGAGCAACGCG
>WTXK01000456.1:0-35613 GCA_025769895.1 Lactarius psammicola | reverse complement strand
ATCCAAGCTATTTGGCCTTTAGATATAATAATTCCCAAGTATTTGAGTTGTTTGGCGATGAATGAACATTTTTCTGGCTTGAGGTATAGGTAAACTTGTCCAGTTTTGACAAGACCAGTCCGAAGCCTGGTTAACAAGGTGGATTCTTCTGCAAAGATCAAAATGTCGTAGATAGACCACACATGGCCTTCATCCCACCATATCTTCAAATATGTTGTTATAAATGTTTGGAAGGTGGCAGGAGCGTTGCAGAGGCCAAAGGTCATGACTGTGGGTTCAAATAGACCAAGGGGTGTCTTTGAAGGCAGCTTTGTATTCGTCTCCTTCGCAAATTCGTATATTGTTGTATCCCCATCTGATGTCTAACTTGGTAAAGTACCTGGCACCGTTTGTAGTTTGTCTATGAGTTCTGGGATTAGTGGCAACGGTGCCGCATTCTTGATAGTAATGTCATTAAGGCCCCCTGTAATCTTGCACAGGGTGTAGTTTTCCATTCCTTCTTGTCAACAAAGAAGAAAGGACTGGCTATAGGTGACTTTTGAAGGGTGAATATATCCTCGCTGCAAGTGTTCTGTGACGTATTCTTTAAGCGTCTGATTCTTTCGGTGTTTAAGTCAATAAAATGGCACAATTCTTCATTGCTGACCCCTGGTTTTAAGGCGATGGCATGGTCCCAAGGCTGGTGCTGTGGTAGACGTTGTGAGGCTTCCTCACTAAAGACTTTGAAGTACTTCTTGAATTGTGCTGGGATGTGGTCCATGGAGGCTTTAGGCGCTGTTCTGGCCGCTATTTCTGTACTGGTTGTAGTTTTTGCACGAATGGCTAAGTGGTCATACTGAGAAAACTGTGAATGTGTAGGAAAGAGTCAATGGCGTCTTCTGAAAATGTGTCCTCTTCCTGTTCTGGGTTCATCTTCTTTTACTAATATGGTGTTTATTGTAGTAGTGCATGTCTGTGCTTTCTTGGATGTGATAACCAGTGGTTTCTTGGTCAACATACATGTTGGTGGGCATCTGGTGAAGGCTAGTTGGGGGAGAGCCCAGTCTACTTCTGGGTTGTGCGTGTGGAGCCAGTCTGTGCCGAATATAATGTCATGATCCCCCAGGGTAGTGACGTAGAGTTCTGCGCTTTCTTCATGGTAATCTCCTTGAGTCTTGATTCTAATATTCTGAATAGTAGTGTGTCGAACCGATCCCCTCTTATTGGGTGTTCCATCCACATTCTTGACTGGAAGTGGGTTGACTAGAGTGCAAAGTGTAAGCCCATTTTTGGTTGCAAAGTCTTGATCTATAATGATGCCTTCTGCACCACTATCTAACAAGGCACGTGCACTGATTTCTTTACCAGTTTTCTTGCCAACTAGAGTCACTCTGAGTGTAATAGAAGGTGATCGTCTATTTCGTATAGTATCACCAGGTACAGGCTCAGAGTCGAGCGTCTCTAGTAGAGAATACCTATTCATAAAACTGGAGTTTGATAACCATAAAGTCCTAACTGACAGTGCTGCAGTAGGATGCTTCAAAAATCCTCTTGAACTGGTGCAGAGTGAGGGTGAGGAATGGAGGACCGTGGTGTAGGGCTGTGGTATAATGAGGCTATTTGTGCTGGGTGCTCTTCTGGTGTGTCTTCATAGGACTCGTCCTGAGTCACTGCTGCACGTGCCTTGAAGTCCGACCTTGGACGTTGGTTTCCTTGTCTATTTCCTCCTTGCATTTGCCGCTTCTTAGTCCGGCAATCCTTGGCGATATGGTTGGGCTTCCCACAGAAAAAGCAAAGCTTTTCTTTGAAGTGCTTGTCCTTTTCTTCTTTGGACAATTTCCCTCTTTGCTGGGGATTGGTTATGGTGGCATTGACTTGAGTGTCTTCCTCTTCTGTATAAACTGCCCTATTTCTGGGTCCTTGCACCTGTCTGTTTCTTCCTCCTTGTGTAAAGGCAGGGTTACTGTAGAGGCGCCAAATTCTGTCAAAGTCCCTTGCCTTTTCGACTAGCATCTCCAATGTTGTAGGCTGAGGAGAAAGACCAATTAACTTTTGGTGCAGTGCCTGCGGAATCACCTTTCTGAAGGCGAACATCTTGGTTTCTTCATTTGCCTCCGACCTAGAGGCGTGGGTGGACCATTCCTGGTACCATTCATCAAAGGGCCTGTTCCCCATTCTTGAATTATACATGGCGTTGGTGGCCTCTAACTTGGTATGCTCTGGGATGAAGTGTTTCTTGAAGGTGGTTTTAAAGGATGCCCATGTTCCAAAGTTTATGGGTGTAGCTGCTAGGGCTGTTTTCTGTCTGTCTTAAGCCCATTCTCCTGCTGGAGTACCCAATTTGAAGTGGGTTAGCGCTGCGGAAACCTTCTTTCCTTCGTCCATATAGACGTCTTATTAAGGTAGTAGTAGTTTGCCAAGTTGTTCCAAAAGGATTCTGCCTTTTCGGATTTGCCGTCAAATGGTTCAGGGGTACGCCCAATATTTTCTTTGGGTTGGCGTGGCCATGGCTGGAGGAATGATGGGAAGAGCTACTCTGTGAGGGAAGTGCTGGTCGTACAGGCGCAGCTAAGACTGGTTGTCTGGCAAGAGTAGGAGAAGCTGCCCTAGGTACTGTAGTTGGTGCTTGCGCAACTGTAGTTGGGGTAAGGTAAACTGTTGGTTGGGATGGGCCTGGTGTGCTTGGTAGTGCACCTGGAAAAACTAGGGGTGACTGGGATTGTGGTGTATGTGGTCTTGATACCTGCACAATTAAAGAGGTAACTGTCTTGGTCATGCTTTCTAAGAGCTGGGATACTTCTGCTTGATCTGAACTTGATTCTTCTTCTGAAGAATGGGTAGACTTTGCCTCTTCCTGAGGTGTTAAGGGAGAACCTGGTTCTTCTTGTTGGGTGTACTAGGCCCTTCTTCTTGAGGGTTACTTGGTCTTCTAGTTGTGGTGTACTTGGTTGCTTTGCCTCTTCGAAGTTTACCTCCTGTTGTTTCTATAAAACCAACCACTCTTATCGAATGACCAAGCAACGTCTTTGTTTCGGTATTTCCCTGTGAGAGTGAGATAATTGGTGTCTTCAACCTTGTGAAATCCTGGATAGGCATCTTTGTAGTCTGGTCTGTCTAGATTTCTTCCTAGTTCTTCAATAAACCACGGAAATCTTCCATCTGTGCTGGTGACTGTGTACTTTTCCCATTACGCGTGATATAGGTGTCTTTGTAGGAAAAGTGTGCGTCTACAAAGTAGTAGGGGACGTTTGCTTCTTCTGTTGTTGTGAGATCTCTTCTTGTTTCTGTGATCCTTCTTCTCATTCACTGGTTCCTTTGGAGTCTAGAGACGATCCAACCATCGGAGTCCCACTGGTAAAAGACTTGATAAGCTGGTGTAAGATGGCACGGTCCACGGCATTGGGTCTAAGTTGTCGACGAATCCAATGGTATTCTTCAAATATACCAAAATGGCTGACTGTGGTCTTGCTTTTCCACAAGAGGTTCTGGAAGTTTAGGGCACTTGAAGTGATTTCTCGTGCGTGCGCTAAGGGTTGTTCAAGGACTAAGGTTGCCCTATTTGCGTCGTACTGAAGTCTACAGTGGTCTTGGAACCTCTTCAACTCTCTTGGGGATCTGGTGGGAATATGCTCTGATATGTAGATGGCTTCTGGGAAGTGACAGTGGAGGACTGGTTGGGTGGCTTGATATCGGGCCTCTTCGCTACTTGTAGAGGGTTGTCTTGGTGTCCTAACCGCTGGTCGGATAAGGGGGTACACTGGTTGTCCGCGGACTGGTTGAATACTGGGGTATACTGGTTCTTGTGGATTAGCTTGGTTAATACTTGGCGGGCTTCTTGCTTGAACTGCTGGCGATGCAATAGTACTGTTTCTGGCACCAAATCTGTTTTGGCGTCTTAACCTTCTTGATGGTTGCATGACTTGTTGAGAAGCCAGTCTGATAGCCCACTCAACTGCTTGTTCTGCCAGTTTGTTTCTGAATCAAAGGGAACCCTCTATATTCCTCTAGAGGGTAGGTAACTATGGCCTGGTGCCCACAATACTACACTAGGTGGAGTAGGTGGGGTATCTGGTCTGTATCCGCAGTCACACACTTCTTTACTACACCAACACACTGCTCTGCTATTCCACTGGTTGGAAGTATTATCTTCCCAACCGTCAACAGAGCTTGTAGATGTAGGAGGACTTGATGTGGGTGGACTGCTTGGGGGTAGGGTTGCGTCTAGTTCGCGCCTTCTTATTGCTATGGATTCTGTGAACTCTAGGATTTCTGGGTCACTTGGTTGATCTGGGGGAAAGTGGTGGATCCTTGGATTGAGTAGTCTTGGGTCAGGGTTTTCTAGGGTGGTTGTCCAGGTGGCATCAGTCCACTTGTAAGTGAACTCCTTCCCTTCTGTGATGACTAGATGGTGGCCTTGTGGGTGACTTACAAGGTGCAGTTCTTGAAAAGATATTTGGACTTCAGTGTAGTCCAACCAAAATCGCTCTAAAAAGCGAATGCGCTCTCCCCTTCTAATGCTTTCAATGAGTTCGGCTTCTCTTGGAGGTACTTCTATAAACCAGAAGTAGTCGTCACTTGTCCAGAGAAGAAGGGTTTCGACTGGGTGATTGTGGAGAGTGGTGGTGGCCGCTAGATGCCAATACAGGAGTTGTTCTTGAGCCGCATCGGCGATTCTTGGTAGGTCTTGGGTGATGAACTCTTCAAACCTTGAAGAGGATAGTACTTTGCAGAAAGGAAGTAGTTCTTCTAGCTTCCTTAGAACTAAGAAGGCGTCACTCCAGCAGTCTATGAAATTACTTGAAGAGACGTTGATAAGGGAAGAAGGGGGGTAATAAAGTTGAAGTTGACGTTGACGATGGGTGTCAAACAAGGCTTGAGCTCTTCTAGCTTGTTCTTCTTCTGTAATGCGCACTGGGAACAAAAACACTAGACCCCTTTTATTGATACAAGGATTCCCAGCTACCTACTACAAGCACTTACTAACTATAGTAAGTGATTATAGTTCTTGGTTGTCTGGGTAATGCGTAATGTGTTGGAAGGGGTCAGCCGGAATACGGGGATGAAAGCAATACCCTACCAAGTGAGGGCTGGTCTGGAGTACGTCTTCAAAATGATATCCTTGTTCGATAGCGTACACCCTTCCTTCAAAAAAGGTTAGATAACCGTAGGTGGTTATCACTCTTCCGTCCAGGAAGTCTTGTACTTCCAAAATGGCCAAGGAGTATACGTACCCCTGCTTAGTGATGTCGTTCAGGGGGGCAAAGGCTTTGTGAATGCCCTTCCTGAAGTTGTAACGGATGCTGCCAAGGGGAAGGTCTGCGCTGGGGTGGTCAAGGATTGCCTGGGAGCAGGCGTATAGTGGCTGGATGCCCAAGGCAAAGGCAAGAGGGTGATTACAGGGGTAAAGAGTCTGATAGTGGGGCGACTTGCACTGGAAGGGGAGGATACCAGGGAATGTGGGAGGGTTGTCGCACAGTTGCCGAATGGTGTGGAAATTATGGATTGATTCTCGATAAAACTCACTGATGGGTCTCCACTCTTCTCCCCTAATAGTATGGACCGCGACAAACTGATGAGGGTGCTGACCCACAGCACCAAGACAGGGAGGGGGACGAAATACAGGGGCCGGTGGAGGAATATTTTCTTGATCATCGGTTGGTTCTGGGTTAGCTGGACGTGGAGTGTCTACCCGTCCTTCTCCTTCTGCCACACGATTGTAGTTAATGGGCGAGTCTGGGGTGGCTGGGCACGAAGGGACCAGAAGGAAAGGTGTTGGCACAGGGGGCAGGGACTGTGGACGTGGAGGTGGAGAGACCAGACGGACTGTGGGAACTGGAAGGGACGTAGGTGCAATTAAAGGGGACCTAAATACAGGGGATGGTGGATATACGAGCTCTGGACTGGGGGAGTGAGGACTGGACTGGATGGACGAGAGGGGGGATGTCAAGAAGGGCTCTGTTCGTCGAGCCAATTGAGGGATCAGGGGTGATGGTGGCGCTGATACAGCAGCCTGTGATTGGGGGGTGGCGACCTGCTCAACTACTTGAGCTTCTTCAGGAAGAGGGGCAAGATTCAACCCCAATGGTGACAGTGAATAGCGTAGGGGGGATGAGGGAATAAGATTGTTGAGGGGGCGTGCCAATGGAGAGTACTCTCTGTTGGAAAAAGAACCAGATTCTTCGTCCCAGTGTCCAAACTCTGAATAGTCATAGTCAGACACTATCAAGGACACCCGTGGTCAATGATAATAGAGACTGTCCAAGTGTGATGACTTACTCTCAGTAAGTCAGGACAAACTTGAAACACTTGGGAAGACGATGGGTGTAGGGAGCGAAGAAGAGAGCAAGATGGAGGAAGATGAGGATGGCTTTAAATATAAGCAAGAGGGCAAGGAGGCGGAGCAGACCTATGATGGTAAGCTGCGCAGAAGACTGAGGGGCTTGCAAGTGGGAGTTCACAAGTGGACAGTCTGAGGGACTGTCTGTTGTATTGCTCCAGCTTATATACCTGGCTACATGGTGTTTACATAATGGAATACTCTGGAAGCTGGTAGAAACTCTATAAATACTGTCCAATGGTGATAGTCTCTCTGAGACCTGGTGACCTTTTCTGCAGTACTTCTGTAGAAGCTGGTAGAAGACTGTAGAAGCTCTATAAATATCATCCAATGGCAATAGTCTCTCTGAGACCTGGTGATCTTTTCCGCAGTTCACTTGCGGAAACTAGTGGAACCCTGTGGAACCTTGTGGAAGGTTGTAGAACCTTCTCCACGTGACTGATCACATGGCTGATCACATGACAGATCACGTGACCCTCGGAGTATAATTTCAAACTCCGACCTTGGGTTTCCTAATTAGGAAGTTGATTACATAATACCGGACCGGACCGGACTGGCCTAAACACTTGAGTTATAACCTAAGCTTGACGGTTCATGACACCCATGGTTGGCCACATTCGAACCACGCTTCACATGGCGATACACCACGATCCACGAAGAAATGCTGCCTGTAGTTATCCAGTCAGTAAACCCCTGTACTCCGCACCAACTGGTTATTGGTGCTGTTACTGTAGAAGCCCCTTCAATCAGCGAAAAGAGCCACATTGTGGAGCAACTTGAAGAACAATGCACACTTTGCACCACCGCAACAGAGCTCGCCATCTAAGCAAAACAATACACCAAAGCGGTGGCCTTACCACCACACTATGAACAATTCACTAAGGTGTTCAGCGAAGAGGAATCGCACCATTTTCCCCGAAGAAGGGTCTTGTTACAAACTATTATCACTTTCCTATCACTTGACCATCTCCTTTCGCTGCTTCCATTCCATCGATTGACTTGTGACTTGTTTACGGTTAGGATCCAATCAGATTCAGGTCTCGGCTCTTATCTCGCACCTACCCCATGATCGTACCATTGGTAGGTTTTACGACTTTTAGAATCCACTGACGACGTCAGAGTCCCGCATGACTCCACAGAAACTACTAGTACTTTCGATATGACTCATAGTACGATAAGCTCACTAGGACCCGTATCCTAGGATTGCATCATGTGTTTGGCATAACCAAACACTGTGTACTTGTATATGAGCCGAGTACTACCTAGCTTGTACGGTAGTTCTGACTTCTTGTGTAAATACCACATCAGTTCTCATGGAAAACCACCCTTTGACTCACCCTTGCGTTTGAGTCCCTGAAACCCGCTTGTCTTTGTACCTGAGCCCAACTTCCCTTACTTAGGTTGATAAGCTCCAGACGCTTGTTCAACTCTTGTTCACCCCCGGACTGAGTCTTGATCAACTCGCTCTACCAGAATGTCTGACGATTGACTTAGAAGTACATGTTGTACTTAACGCCCCTGTGGTGGCGTTACAGGTCTGGGACCATGCCATTGAACTCAAACCAAACACCCCGGTGGCACTAGACTGTAAAGTATACCCACTTACAAGAGCGGAGGATGAGGCCCTCCAAAAGTTTATTGACAATGAACTGCACAAAGGGTACATATGACCGTCAAAATCCACTTACGCATCCCCTTTCTTCTTTGTCAAGAAGAAAGATGGGAAACTACAGCTGGTACAGGATTACCGAAAACTCAACGACATCACTGTGTGTAACCAATACCCACTACCCCTCATATCCGATCTCATCACAGATTTGAGTAATGCCAATATCTATACCAAACTCGATGTGTGTTAGGGGTACAACAATGTCCGTATCAAAGAAGGCGATGAAGAAAAAGCGGCATTCAAAACACGATATGGCCTCTTTAAACCCACGGTCAAGTATTTCGGACTGACCAACTCACCAGCGACATTCCAAACGATGATGAACTTCATCTTCCAGGATGTTATGCTCAAACATGAACTGCTTGGCACCACCATCTGCGTATATATGGACGACATCAGCATCGCCTCCCGCCAGGGCTTAGATGGCCACGTTGCAGCAGTCCAAGATGTCCTACAAGTTGTGCTTGATCACGACCTCTATTTCAAACTCGAAAAATGTCTCTTTCATGCGCCCTCTATGGATTACCTGGGGGTAATCCTTGAAAAGGGGGTGACTCGCATGGACCCTGCAAAAATCGCGGGCATTCGCGATTGGCCAACCCCCAAAACCGTTAAGGACGTCCGTTCTTTCCTCGGCTTCTGTAATTTTTATCGCGCTTTTATTAGGGGATTCGCTCATCTTGCACGACCTCTAAACGTACTCACAAGAAAGAACGAGGAATGGAAGTGGGGGCTGGCCCAGAAAGACGCATTTGACACACTCAAGGCACGAGTAACACAAGAACCAATACTAGCACACCTGGTGCTAATGGATCAATTTGAACTTGAAGTGGATGCGTCGGGCTATGCAATAGGCAGGGTACTTTTGCAAAGAAAAGAAGACAGCAAGAAACACCCAATTGGATATTTCTTCAAGACACTAGATCTGGCCCAATGCAACTACCACATCTATGACCTCGAGTTACTCGCAATAGTAGAAGCACTCAAACATTGGAAGCCCCTATTAGCAGGATCTCCACATGACATCATCGTTCACTCCGACCATGCAAACCTGCTATACTGGCGTAGTCCTCAAAACATTAATAGGCATATAGCAAGGGAAGTGGTCGAACTGTCAGAATACCCAATCAAAATAAAGCACGTTGCAGGACGAGCAAACGGACGTGCCAACACACTATCAAGACGAAGCAATTACGACACAGGGGACAATGACAATCGGGACATGATAGTACTCCTGGACCACATGTTTCTACGAACTAACATGACATCCATCAAGACCACAGAAATCGGTGAATACGCACAGGACGAAGCACAAATACAGCATTGGATCAACGCACACCACCTAATAAAGATCAACGGAGTGTGGTACAAGGAAGGCTGACGTGTCATCACTGGGGGAGTATCCGAGAAACATGCAATTATCGATGCTCACCACTCTCCCCCAGTATACAGGCACCCGGGTATGACCAAGATGGGCATGCTTGTGGCACGACACTACTTTTGGCCAGGAATGACCAAGGACATCGTGGAATACGTCAAGGGGTGTGTGGAATGCCAGAGGAATAAGGCTAACACACGACCAACATGTGCACCTCTTCAACCAATATTCCCCAAACCCGAAGCAAAGCCATTCGAAGTAATAGCAATGGACTTCATTGTAAAACTTCCATCGTCCGGAGGATATGATTCCATCTTAACAGTCACGGACCACGACTGTACGAAGGCGGCCATATTCATACCTTGCTGCGAAGATATATCAGCAGAGGAAACTGCCCAACTATATGCTAAGCACATCTTTGCCCACTACAGACTCCCCACTAAAATCATATCGGATAGAGATCCCCAGTTTGCATCCTGATTCGCGAGGGAACTATGCCAGCAACTGGGGATTGAACAAAATATCTCGTCAGCATATCACCCAAGAACAGACGGCCAGTCAGAATGGACCAATCAGTGGCTGGAACAATATCTACGCTTCCAGGTGGACTATCACCAGAAGGACTGGCTCCACTATCTGCCACTGGCAGAATTCGTGCACAACTCATGGCCCCATGAGATAACAAGGAAGTCTCCATTTGAGCTCCTCATGGGATACCACCCTCGCGCTGATTGGACGGATAAGCCATCCCCTATCCCTCAGATAATGACACGCATGGAACAGCTTAAAGAAGCTAGACAAGAAGCACAGTCGTTGATAACCAAAGCCCAGACCCTGTGGGTCAAACACAAAGATACGCCCAGGTTCAAGGTTGGGGACCAGGTATGGTTAGATGGGCGCAATCTCAGGACAAGTCAACCAAGCGCCAAACTAGCAGCGAAATGGCATGGCCCTTTTAAGGTCAACCAGGTGATGTCCCCTTACTCTTATCGCCTGGAATTACCGGTTCAATGGAAGATCCACCCGGTATTTCATATCGACCTTCTCACGCCTTATCGAGAAACCACCATACATGGACCAAATTTCACGCGCCCACCACTGGAACTTGTGGAAGGAGAAGAGGAATACAAAGTCAAGAAGGTTCTGGACACTCGGCTGTTCGGCAGAAGATGCACATGGCAATATTTGGTCAAGTGGCTTGGATACCCGGACTCGGAGAACCAGTGGGTCAACGAAGCTGATATCTTTGCCGAGGACAAGATAAGGGAGTTCAAACAATCAAACTCTGATGCCAGGACATATTTAAGAGCTACCAGAATTGCTGAGTTGCCCCACCTCTCATTTCCCTCTTATCCACACTCATCATCACCAAACCCCATGGACTTTGCCTACTATGCCACTAAAACTGCTGAGGAAGTATTCTCTGCCAAGTTATTGGAGGGACTCATTACCCTCCCAGAAGCTCAACGACGACTCCAGCGAGTCCACAAAACCGGCAACACTGCCACCCTTGGATGGGAAACCATTGACAGCAACAACAACGACCACAGCGCAGGAGAAGGAGCTGCTGTGGTCCATGCAACTGCAGAAGACGAGGGTACGATGGTTGCCCCAATTACCAGGGACGAACTCGCCGCTGTGGAGCGCGCCTTCCCCGGCCCTGTGCAGGCAACACTGTCCAAAGACGCACTACAGCCCAGGCTGCTTACAGTGCAGAACGTTCCTGACATGGAGGAGTGTCGCAGTGGAACTCAGGACGACCCTTTCATTGTGGGAGAAGATACGAGCGACACTGAGCCCGTACCGGTATGACTCCGCCTTCAAGGCGACGGTGAAGAGGCCCGCAGAGCTTTGGTGGTACACCGCGCAAGCATGGACCAACGAGCAGCTCGACGCCACGCACGCCACGTGGAGAGAGAAGCTGCTGAAGAGGCGTGCCAAGATCAGGCGGATGTGCAAGTCCAGGCTCAAGAATTCGGACATGTTGATCGGGAAACCGATCTGTACCCAGCTGAGCACCCCCACATTACCTACGGACGATACGAACAATTACCCGATGACACCCCACATGCCTCCACCACTGATGGAGAGCCCATTATGCGACACAAGTATTGAGAGGTCGTAGACGACCCCCTCAAACAGCCGTTTGACACCAAGACCCCAGTAGGATGGACTCGGAACGCAGGGAGGGATTACATACCCTGCCCACTCACGATCCAAGGGGTTAGTTGTCCTGCTCTCTGGTATCAAATTATCGAGAGCAACAACCCCCTCATCCTGACGGGGACCGACCGAACGGACCACGTGTACGCGTTTCCACTCTATGCCACACCAAAGCCAGTACTCCCTCGACCCCCGAAGTACACCGAAGAAGAGTTGAAGACCCTGGAGTGGGGGTACTGACAGCAGCCGGTGATAGACCAGTGCCTTTGGGCATTATCAGATAAGTCGATCCCTGCCGAAGTCCGACGATACCAAGCGCTGACGCAAGATCAGCAGCGTTTGGAACAACGCGTGAAGGAGCTCGAGACGGGCATCGCAGTCCTGTATGGAAGGCAGTCGTTGTGCGCCACCCATCTTCACCGCGCCGACGCCCTTGCACGACTTGAGCGCGAATGACTACAGCTCGGAGATCCCGAGATACTCTGGGAACGACCGGACCAACAAGAATTTCACCGAAGCAGAGGGTACTAGGATGTGGGCATCCTTCCTGAAAAGGGGGTGATGTTACGACGCAGGAGTCCGGGTAACTTGTATCCCTGGACTGGTGACATGTGATAGCGGTATGTGACTCACAGATAACGACCCAATAACCCCAGTACTGTATGATAAGAGAGAGGTATGTGATTGGCTTGTTACTGTATGATATCTATGACTCAGACGGACTCTTACGATAACCATACTATACATGATTGGTTACCTACCATTCAAGAGGCGCTTTAAAGCCCTCGTGTATATGTATATAAGGTTATCCAAGCTGCGCTGTAGTCCGCAGCTTGGTCTTCTTGAATCTACTCCATCTTCATTTGTCTTCTATCATCGGTCTAAGTCTTGTGCTCCTCCTGATAGGAGTCTGCTTTGTCATCATTGTCCTCAAGTCAGTATTGTCCTTTGCATAAAGACTTGCTGTTATACTCAAGATCAGTCACGTGCTGTCGAGCCGTCATCTGACATAGTCGCTAAGTCGTTCAAACCCGGCTGTCGCCATATCCTTGCTCAAGTCGAGCCACATGCCAGTAGACACATAACAATTAGGTACATCGTCTCCTCCCCAAAGTCGGATCAAAGTAATAGAAAGGTGGATTGTGCAGATAACTCTCCAGTTGTTCATGCTAAGTTTTCCCCATGCCATAGTTCCCCAATTTGAAGGGGCTTTTGTAACCCAGGATGGAAGTTCAGTGAGAACCATGTCTGCCCAGACAGCTTCCATAATGTCCTTTCCCAGCAGTGCACCATTGTTAGGGGAAGTTATTTGCCTCTGGAAAGGATTCTCTTGAGGATGGACATTTGTTTCTACCTAACTTGAAGTGAGATGGAGCAACTAGAAGAAATGCATAGCATACGCACCCAAGCTACAGCCACGGCATATAATTCTTCTTTATTCCTAAGATCATTCAGCTTCTCGTAGGGCATTTTGCAGTAGTCTTAGCAAACAAATTGAAGCACAATTTTTTTAGCACGCAGCACAGTATTCCATGCAGCACGACCAACGAGCTGTTCAATGCACTTTTCTATAGCCTTCTGTTCATCCTTTGAGGGAACTCTGTCTTCACTCAGAGAACGAGTTAACGTGACCTAGAAAAGGCTCAAGTAATGCATATAATTCAGTCATATAGGCACCGTACCAAGTCATCAGTAGTAACACTTCCCTCCTGGACACTTCGAGTTTCAACATCAGTCTCAGGGGCCAGGAAATCTTTAGAAGGGGCATGGAGTGCTTTCTTGGTGGAGAGGGATGTTGGTAATTTGATCATTTCAAGTGGTGTAACCTGGCGCTGCATCCAAGACTGGTTTGTTGTTTTCACTCATTAAGGAGCATAAAACACTTACCCATTCAGCAATTGTCCCAGCTAACTGCCACTTGTTGCCTGCACAACACAAGTTATGGTCATTGCAAATATGCCAGAGGGTATCATGGGCGCAGTCCTTTCTGTTGAGCTGCTCACGAAGACACTCGGACTGCTGAGTCACACGTATGACATCGTACCACTTTGTCATCTCAGAGTCTGAGGGTCTTGGAATTGTTTTCATGTTCGACGATGCTGTCCCGTCACCACCCAGAGCAGATGTGTTGATACCCCAGACTTGCTGACAATGATTCTGGAAAAGCCCAGCATCAAAAAGGTGCATAGGCTTAATAGCCATAAATTGAATAGGGTTCCAATAGGGCAAATCGAGAAGCAGAGACCACCTGAGACCATGGTTTTTGAAGAGGGTTTCTTGCTTGTGAAGACTCTCTGCGTTGCGCCATTGCTTTGCAATCTTGATGTGTTTAACAACATCTTGTTGTGGCCAACTGTCTTTGTCTAAGTTTTCGACATCTTGTACCTTTAAGTTGCAGTGCGTGCAGAAATGAGTTGCTGTTGGACTTGCAAACCCACCAGCCTGCCATGCAGCCAGCATATCCAAGACAACAGGAACAAGTATTGCCTGAACTTGGCAACCCTGCTTATGTCTTGCCGTTCGAGAATACAGGACGCCAGGGTCAAAGAACTCCAGTAAGACGTTAATAAGAAGTTTCAAACTATGGTTGATGTCAGAAAGCAAGGGCTTCCTGGGTCCAGAAATGATGCCAGTGAGAAACATATTCTCAGGACAGTATCACAGGTGGGGGGGAAGATTAAGCACAGTCAACCAAATAGCAGTGGATGAGACAGTTTGTTTAGCTTCTTTCATGTGAAACGGGTTAAAGCTATCCATCGAGAATGAAAAGGCTACGCGCGTCTCATCCACTGGCCCAGGGAGAAACCATTCGCCTTTCTTGAGGAGAATCTTGCACAAGTGTCCCGCATCCCACATGTCCTCCATATATTCTCTGTGGGGTCTCCAAAAGGCCTTGAAAATGTGGTCTTCAATGGTGGGCTTGGAGAGTAGTCACCCGACCCACTGCTTCAGATCTTGCGCCTCATACTTGCAGAGAGGAACAGTATATGTCTTGGCATTGATGGTGATGGTATTAAATAAGGGTTTACCGCATATGGGGCCGGCGCAAACCCAACGGTGTGTACAGTGTATCAGGACAGAGACAAAAAGCTGGGTGTCTTCTGCTATTTCACTGTCAGCCTTCTCCAGATCATGAGGGTTGTTTAAAGAAACGGGTGGATTCCTCTTCCTTGTACCAGTAACAGAGTATTCATAGAGGAAATAGCACAAAGGGCAGCAAACATAGCCCTGGGTGACAGGATCAAGGTCATACATTGTCAGGAGCTTTCACGGGGCCATCGGCAGTTTGCATGCCAATGAACAAAGAGATGCCTAACTGTTCAAAATGCTCCTCATACCAGCAAGTAGGAGGGCTGCACCGCGACAGGGAAGATGGTATAGAACACACATGGCCAAAGTTGTCATATAGACAGCAAGAAGTGTCGGATTCTTAGGATGTCGTGCTACAAAATAGCTTTCTGGGCGGTCGTCAGCAACAGTAACAACAAGTAGTAATATAGACATAACCTGTGTTAACTATAGCATCCTTAATGCCTCGCTTGCTACATTGACCAGACCATTCGATTCCCTTTAACCTATTTATTCTAATTAATTCCTGGAGAACACAATCTTCCGCACTTTCCTTCCTATTGGTGACATCAATTGATTCAAGCATATCCAGAATGTTGCAGAGATAAGCTTCATGCTCAAGATAAAGTTGATTCTTTTGAGCCGACATCAATGCATACAGACCAATATTGGGGCGCCTGATTTGCTTAAGGTCTTCGTTCAGGTAAGGGCCACTCTTGAGAGGGTCATTGACAAACTGCAAGGAGCTGATGTTGGGCATCCACTCAGAATGTGCAGAAAGCTCGGCATCTAGGAGGAGAAAAATGTCCATAGGCGTAGGACCAGACATCAACTCGAGATGAAAGGAAATATAAGAGGGCAAACACTTTTACTTCATGGAGGGCGTCATGGACAAAGAACAATAGCTAGATTCTGACCATCATTTCATGGACTAATATGCATAATTGGACCTCATCATTATTGAATTTGCACATTCAACCAGACACACTGAGAACAATGGCACATCCCCATTGTTACCTATTTCTGGGTTGGAGGTCAGAATTCATAGTGATGCAATTTGGGCAGCCTTACTAGCTTTACGTGACAGGTGGGCGCTCATGGCAATGATATGGCCCGTTGGAAGTTCGGAAGCTGATGGCGCAATTTCCGTTGCCGGGGTATTGAGAGCAATAAGAGATAAGAGAATTATGTCATATTATAAGACATTACAAGTCAAACACCTGCACCCACATCACAACATATGGCACTGCAGGACTAGGTCATCTATATTCGTCTCCACTCTCTCTGGTCCTGTAACCACCATTTGACTGACCTCAAACTAGTTAGCCCTCATGAAGCTAAACCTATCTTTAGCCTTGATGGACACCACGGTCCAATCCAATCGTATTGCGGCCAAGAGGATTACTAGGTTGCACGTGATGATAACAACTGAAACAATAGTCTGTCAGGAGCACGTTAGTTGCTGTGTGGGAAGATCTGAGATCTCTTTATCTCACATATCCGGTGAGATATGCCTGGCCTCGTCCCATCTCCCCTTGTAACTTTCATTGTACAGGCTTTTTCGAACCACTCTCCTGAATCCAATACCAAATCACCAATCCGGCAACCCTCTCAGAGACACCTGTAACAATTTGGCAAGTGTCTCCTGCACTGGAGTATGCCTGAGCGATGTGATAAGTAACACGCGAGTGTAGCGGAGTCCAATCGGCTACAACTTGAAGTAAAGACAAAAAGATTTGATGAAGCGAACAAGCCGAGGTTGGATATGCAAGCCTTGAGCGGAGATAAATCACGCTCAGAACCTGCAGTCGACGCGGAAGGTTAGTCAACACTTATGACCTTTATTCAAGGTCAAAGACAATGATTCACGTGGCGGCAGGCTGAGTAGAAACCAAGAGGACAAGTTAGATTGGATGAAGAGTAAAGAATACAAGGGAGGATTGCGCACCTGAGTAGAAGCCAAGAGGACAAGTTGGTTCTACTCAGGAGGCTACAGCAAGTCTTATATACTACTGCGCTTAGTCGATTACTAACTACTGAGTAATGCTACATGACTATAGCGCTGACGCGTCGATTCTATTATTAGCCCTTATCTATTGTGCTGACTGATGCACACTAAGCGACTATGACTACATGATGACGCGGCCTTCTTATCTGCTGAGTAAATCCTAATACAACGCGTAATACTACTATAGTAAGCGTTCCATTGTATTCTACAGAGTTCTAACCAATCAGAACAAGCACATGCGCTATTGTTATCTATAACAATAGAAGTCCAAAGACGGCAAGACTGTCACACAGTCAAATAACATCACATGATGTATCCCACGATCATGTGACCCAATGTTGCACATGTTGGCATCATGTGACTAACCATCTTATCATATCTAATGATAAGGGATTTAAGTACTTTGACCACTTATATCTTGCCCAAATAAATCCGTAAAAATACAGAAAAATAGGGAGAATAATACACGTCCGTGACAGCGAGGGCATTTCTGTGTGGTGTGACAACACATACCAAGGCTTGCACAATATCTCCTGCTATTGAAAGAGCTTTTAATCTTAGCTTTTGCTCAAAAGGATGAATAACTTATGGTTATGTTGAAGCCTCTCTGCTAGCACCCAATCTGTTACAGTGGTGATACGAGCATATCCATCAGATGTGCCAGACAACACCACGCTGCTGCCATGAATGAAGGTGATGGGAAGGATGACATTGTCAGGGATTGGATGAGTTGAGGTGTGCTGATACGAAGCATCCATAAAGTGATTTGAATCTAAAGAATACCAATCGATGCCATCATAAAGATTGGTCAGTGCAAGGATCTTCTCATTGTGAGAAACAATGGAACAGCCTCTACATAATTGATAAGCGAGGTTGGCACTAAAGACAGCTGATCATACATTTTGCACACGCGGGGGCGGATATGCCATTTGATTTCAGGGGTCTTCAAGTTCCACACACTACCAACCATTGGTAAGATCAGAGTTGATAAGCTAGTAGACAGACAGAGACTTACATCACATCGTGATTCAGGTAGGTTACCAATAGCAGGTTACCACCACCTAAAATGTGAAGGGAATGCGCCATAGGCTCTGGGAGATCTTCATCTAGCTCTGGGAACTTGACAGGGTCTGAAAGAAGACAGGTACATTCCCAAGTAGCTGTAAAGTATTTGGGTTAGCACATTTCCCTGACAACCAAGAGACAGCGAACACACACCGATCATTGCTTGCTTCACCAACTGAATGGCCTTTCCTGAGCCAACAGCTAGCCAGATGCCATTCTCTGCGATGCAGTGAACAGGGCCAAGCACACAGTTGATGGTATGATAGTATGGGTTTCCCTGTAAACAAGACACTTAACAGAACATTCAACGAACTCGCCTGAACCGAGTCCGATGTTGAGAAACGCTCACATTAGCTGTGCCATTGAGGCTTATTATATGCACATCACCAGCTGCATCACCAGCGAGTAGTGTGTGACCAAAACAAGAACGCCAAAGCAATATTGTCACTGGGGCCTTTACTTGAAACCGACGAACTTCAAAGCCGCTACCATTCCCTAGGAAGATAATAATAAGGCCATCATCGGCTCCACTGGCAAAAAGCGACCCATCAGAAGAGAATGCAAGCGCATTGATAGAATCATGATGTTTCTAAATAGTCTTCTTCAACAAGTACTGACCCATGTTATGAGATAGGAATAGGGATGAGATGGTTAGAAGCCACCCTTTCAACTCATTTAAATACACCCACTATAATATGGAATCGCAGACAATAGGCATGTGTATGCTTCCATTTAGGGCATACAGTCGGTGACTCCCCGTAGAATCTGGCAGGTCTAGAAATTTATTAAACCGGCTGTACCTGAAATGTGTAAGCAGGAAAATAAAACCCTGAAAAATGACGTGTTCGAGGGATCAGGGGTACACATAACAAAGACATCTCATACAATATATGCACCAAAAGTCAAAAGTGGTCTTAAAAGCAAAAATCATGCAAGCTCAATCAAAGGAATCGGATATGACAAAGTGGTCACTCGCATATGGCAATTCAGTTTTGTGCTGCACCGCCTCGGTTCCTGGCATTCATTAGAGCTAACATTGTCAGAGACAACGAAATGAATGCAACACCTACGTGCTATGGGATCAGAGGCATCAAGACCAGCGATGATGCCATTGGCCCAGCAACACGTGGAGCGATGTCAAAGCTTGCCGACATGGCTCACTGACTGATTGAGCCCATTAATAAACGGTGGTAGGTTGTAGGTCAGAGAGGCTTAATGGTCACGCCGTGGCAATGGCAGAGGGGAAGTCACAGAGTCACACTCCAAGGGCCTCGGGCCCAGAGATCTGTAGGTGCAACAAGGAGTTGCGTGGAAAGAGGGGAGGCTGTGTAGACCATATCAAGAAAAATTAAATGGATACTCACCATGAACGGAGTGAGGCATGCCCATAATGGTCTGCAACTGAGACCGGGCGAAAGATGAGTGTCACGTAATGAGCAACGCCCAACCAAGACAACCAGACAGTGCATTGAGATCGCTCGTGAAGGGCGCCATGCAGAAATGATGAGAACATATAAGACAAGATGGACAAGGTGGTGGTGGGAACATCAAACATTGACCCATCAATTCCACCAAACCATCTCAAGATATGCAGTGACAGTTGTTTCCCTATGTTCGAGAGTGTGCACCGTCACATGTACAATCCACCATTGTCGTCTTTGAGGTCACTCGGGAGGGGTGGGGGTGGGGCCCACTAAGCCGAAGTCTTAGGGTGCTTGGCCATGCATAGAAAAGTAATCAGAGTGCTCACCTGGTCATTACCAGACAGAGGGCTGGACCTGTAGATGTAGCGAAACTCCTCGCTCACACCTCATGACAAAGTAGGCGTGAGAAAGGAAATCGTTAAACTTCAAGTGAGGACATACCAACAGTTGGGGCCACGAACTGTACTGGCGGAGAAGGGCTGAGATAAATTTCTGAGACTTCCTGGATGGAGAGGAATGCCTGGCAGTAGATGGGTCAGATACAGCAACCATAAGTGAGAAGTGAAAGATGGAAGGCGAGACCCAATATCAATGGGTGGTGGAAAGGAGAGTAAGGGTCACCTCCACTGAGCGAACAACGGCAAGTCAAGTCAGCTGATGAGTGAAGAAACTCATCAGTGGAGCGTCCTCACCCCTACATAGCAATCTCTTCTAAGACCCAAATGTTACCAAGGGCAGTGGACTTGTGAAGTCATCTTGTACATCAAATCGGTCAGGGAGAGTACCACTAGGGTCTGAGCTATGACCTAGTACTCGACTCGTCCTAGTCGTCACTAGAGCACTAATGTAGGGTTCCATGAGTTGCCCAACGAATTCCAAGAAGAGTGAGGGGATCAACTCCCACAACAACTTGACTTGTCATTTGTGACTAAGCTAGCAAGTAAGGACTCCTACAAAGAGCAACTGACGAGCAAGTTGAGTCAGCCCATGAGGGACGGCGTGTGGATAGAGAAAAATGGGTCACAAAGGTGGGAAGGGTGGAGGGTAGCAAACACCTTTGTCGTGCGAAGTCATGGTAACCGGATGACCATTTGAGGCCACCCCACAAGGAGTAGGTTGCACTTAGAGGAGCGTCCAGATCGGAACAAGGTCGAAGGAGGGGTTGCATTGAACGCTCCCACCAAGGCAACCAGACAAAGAGTCAAGGTTACCCCGTGAGGGGTGGTGTGTGGGATGAGGGAGGCATTGTGTTGGACAATGTGGATATCAAAGACATAGGGGTGAGGAGGAGGTTGGTCATGGAAAAAAGGGCGGGGGCGGGAGATGAATGATTTGTGGGTAGTAATGTGTAAGTTAGTGCTCCGAAAAGGCTTCTCTCATGAAAGTCACGTGAGTGTGATCACACTTCTTTAAGCTTCAAGTTCAAGCTTTTGCTTTTCTTGATGTGCCTGGTATGTTTTCACTGGACCATCTGATTGCTTCGGTGGGATTGTGTGCTTCCCCGACCATCCATTCTTGATGTCCGCAATCTTCCTCACCACATTCTCCATACTGCGCCCTTCATGAGTGATCTCGACGTGCCATCTGGTTGTCTCAGTTGGGCGTTGCTCATTACATGACGCTTATCTTTTGCCCGGTCTCAGTCGCGGACCATTACGGGCATGCCTCGCTCTGTTCATGGTGAGTATCCATTTAATTTTTCTCGATATGGTCTACACAGCCTCCCCTCTTTCCACGCAACTCCTCGTTGCACCTACAGATCTCTGGGCCCGAGGCCCTTGGAGTGTGACTCTGTGACTTCCCTTCTGCCATTGCCACAGCGTGACCATTAAGCCTCTCTGACCTACGACCTACTGCCATTTATTAATGGGCTCAATCAGTCGGTGAGCTGTGTTGGCAAGCTTTAACATCGCTCTGCGCGTTGCTGGGCCAATGGCGTCATCACTGGTCTTGATGCCTCTGATCCCGTAGCACGTAGGCGTTGCGTTCATTTCATTGTCTCTGACAATGTTAGCTCTAATGAATGCTAGGAACTGAGGCAGCGCAGCGCAAAACTGAATTGCCATACGCAAGTGACCACTTCATCATATCTGATTTCTTTGATTGAGCTTGCATGATTTTTGCTTTCAAGACCACTTCCGACATTCAGTGCAGTGCGCGCTTCACCTGGCTCTGATTTCCATCAAGACCCTAGCAACTGCAATCGCCTCACGTACATCCGACCCACAGGTCAGTCCCCTTAGATTTGCTGAATGTGCCTGCCTTGTGCTCAATGCGACCAAATAGTGCCGATGTTGTGCGTTCATGACTTAAGTCTATCATAGTCATGTAATGCCATCCCAAAACAGTACAACAATGGACTCCTGTCCTCCAATCAGGAGGTAACAATGATGATGTGCAGGTGTGGATGTTCAATTCTACAGTCATGACTTGAGTTGAATTCTGCTGACAATATCTATCATGACCACTAGCGTCATGACTCACCAGATCACAGTAAGTCTTACCCAAAATAGTATAACAATGGATCCTAACCTCCCGACCTTGAAGCAGGTGACGACGATGGCGCGATGTCGTGACAGCCACCCTAAATTTTACTACAATGGACCCTGATTTCTGACACAGAGGCGAATAATGAGGGTGGTGTGTTGTTGTGTTGAGATATGTGCAAGTGCTCGAATGGAGAGTGTGAGGTTGCTGCGCAGCACAATGGTCGTTAGCTCTATCCGAAATAGGCAAGTTTGAATGTCAGGAGCGCCAGGCGTAATCTTGAATCTTCTTTGTCTGATGTGAGTGACTCCGTTCTCATGAAGGTCTTTGTTGGACACTCAGCCAACCACTAGTTTATGATTTCATTTTCAAGTATCATGCACTTCGTACATTTTAAAATGTACGTGTCAGGCTTGGGAGACGTGGTATTTAAGGCGCATGTGGCACATTTGAATATGTGGGGGCATTCACCTTCTGTCCTTCACATCTCATTGACCTCTATCTGTTTGTTCACTCTACATATAGGCAATGGTCATCCACCATCGCACACTGCTTAATGTTCCTGCAAGTATTTACTGTTTTCATCTATGCAAGTGACTGGTTTTCATTTTTGATACTTCAGACCAGACCTTCTGCGGTATCTGGTTATTTATGGTCAAGATGGCCCCACCAACGTATTACTTCCACCTTTGATGCAGTCCTCCCTTCTCATGCGGATGTGATCGATCCTCCTTACATTGATATTGAGGCCACATTTTTCTTACCAAAGGCTCCCCTGCCTGAGGTATTCGATACACTCATCCATATTGCTGGCCACAAGATCTTAATTACTGGCTATCTTGACAATCGCCTTGGCCCAAACCCGAACTTACAGCGTGACTTTCCTCTCATTCCCTGGAAAGGGGAAATAGCTGTTCTCTTCATTGGGAAAAGGAAGCCTTATGTTTCTTGTGCGCCACCCAAGTCTTTGATCCATTTTGCCATTGTTCAGTGAGTTTTTATTTCATATCCTCAAGCTTTGTCCATTTCTAGCTTCATTTAGATACATGCAGGCTTGCATCACTCATGTGGAGATTGGAACCCCATTTCTGTCTTATATAAAGAGGTCTGTCCTATGCTCCCATGTGTCTGAACCATCTGTCATCATTTCCCTCTAGCGTTTGGCCCAGCCTAGGTGTTAGTAGCTGAGGAGTAAGCACCCTTGCAATCCATTGAAGCTGTTGGCACATAGATATGTAATTGTTCCATTATGGAAACCATGCATATGTTGAAGTTGAGTTGAGAGTCAACCTGGCCTTTGAGGGTTAGCCACAGTTATGTTCAAAACCAAGGCCAGTATGCACATGGCAGTCAGGTGGTGCAAAACACCAGGCATGTTGGGTATGGGAACTTTTATGTGGGTGACTCCCCATAGACCAACACATGACGTATGACAGACTCCTTCCTGATTCAATGCTCTGTGTAAGAGACTATTACTCACTGTGCACATGTTTCTTCCCACACCCAACTTCCTTTTATATCCTAACTTTGCATCTCATTACGCTACGCACTGACTGGGGACACTTGTGTTGGCGTTTCCTGGAGTGTGACGCGTTGTGCTCATTTGTCTTGGTTTCTGTATTTTTTAATTGTAGACGTGTGTATCCGCTTTTGAAAAATGTAATAAATTTATGTGTGGGTCCCAATAGTGTGCTCATCCTTGTGCTCATCAATTTGAAACCCACTCTGCCTCGCGTTTCTTTGACTGCTTTGTAGCCATTGGATGTTATTACCACTACCCATTTATCATGGTAGGTATCCAGAACCTTGCCACTCCTTTTCTCGGGCGCGGATTCTGTTTCCTTGTACTTCTTATAATCTCCTAGTGAGCGCTGTCACCCTTGGCACTGACTGCTAGTGCAATAACCTCGCTTCTCTGATGTCCTCCTTTGTCCATGCCCACTCATACGACCAGCACACGACTGGCCAGGCAAAACATCCTTTTATGCTATTCATTAGTTGTTACTTTTCAGCACCACTCTGGTGGCACTTTCCCGCACTGTGGTTCCACTTCCGACCGACTCAGGACTTTCCCATGCTGCATTTCCACAGGTTTCGACCTTGCTCAGTTGCCCCTTGTCTCCACTCTCAAAAGAGCACTCTAGATTCACAGAGAGTATATTCCCTGGCTTAAAGCTCTGTAAGGCTCAGTGCAACCCATTCACTGTGTCCTCCAGCGTTCTGCACTTGCGTACACCCTTAACAGTGCTGGCTTGGCTTACTTCTGACAGAGGTGGACAACTATAAGAAGTCTCGCACCACGCGAAGGAGTGCGTGGCCCCTTGTGTCACCAGTCAATATAGGGCCAGAGTGGCTCCCCCTTTGTGCTCCTGAGAGTGTTGCACCCCCGTGCAATATTAGTGATTCTCAAGCAGCACGTCCCCGATCACAGTGGACGACTGTACAATGGAAGCTTGTCGGACACTGCCTCGCATCAGAACGGTCTACACATCCCGCACCTGCACAAGTACCACACCCAAATGAGCTTAGCATTGCTTTCACGTTGTATGTAGGTTGACCCTCCGCAACTTTAAATGCCAGTCTTCCTCAACACCCATTTGAACACCTTCCTCCCTTCTCTGACAACCCCTCAAATTTGCCAAGTCGGCACCACCCTCTGCAACACTTTAACTCCCCAGTCAACCCGGTATGTCGTCCCAAACCCCACTTCAATGGAAAGTCGTCATAGTTGGCAACGGTGCTTGTGGCAAGACATCATTACTGTCCAAGGAATATCAACCGACTATTTTTGGAAATTATGTTGCTGAAATTCAGCGGGATGGCAACGTGGTACAGCTGGCATTGTGGGATACTGCAGGTCAAGAAGAGTATGAGCAGCTATGACTACTCTCTTACTCCAAGTCTCATGTGATCCTCATCGCCTTTGCAATCAACACCCCTGACTTGTTGGATAATGTCACTGTCAAGTGGATTGATATGTGGTCCCATCATCCCCATCATCCTTGTGAGTTGCAAGGCAGACTTACGGCCACCCAGTAATGACCCAAATATTGAATGATATGTGTCATGGCGCAGGCAGAGTGAGTCGCTCAGTCTATTGGCGCCCGCACATATGGGGAGTGCTCGGCCCTCAAGATTGAGGGTGTAGATGATGTGTTCAAGGCCGCTACTCGCATGAGCATGCTAATGCATGACGGTGTCTCTGGCGACACTAATGCAAGATGATGTAGCAGCATTTCTGGTGGGCTTGACACAAGCCATGGGGGGAGGTGTTGCGTCATATGTTGGAGTGGGGCGTTGTCTGGTTGTTAATGGACATTGATTTATATATTTAAAAAAAAAAAAGCAACATTTGTGCCAATGACAAGGCCCATGTATTGACAGGCAGTAAACATGCCCACTCAAGGAGAAGAGGACTCTGAGAGGCGAGGCCAAGCAAGTCACGGATGTGGAATCATCCCATGCAAACACACACAAAGCTAAGCCGCTCCAACAGGGGTGGGGAGGTTCTAGATAGAAGGGCAGAGAATAGTATTTAGAGGAGGGCACATGAGGCATACATAGGCATACACTGTGAAGTGCTACATAGGGTTCTGTACCCCAACATGCACAGAAATGGACTTAAAAAAAGGGGGTGGAAACAAGAGGGGCAAGGGTCAATCAAGGCAGTGAGGCTATGGCAAGATGCTGGCTATGGCAGCAAGACGAACAATGACGACAACAGTGTGAGTGTCCTCAATCAGAATTGACTCAAGCTGATCACACTGAATAATCACACTAAGACTAGGAATGGCAACATGACACTGTTCTATTCAGGGGAGACAAGGGTTTAAATGTAATGTACCTAAGCTAAAGCCTGTGAGCAGGAAAGCGCAGAATAGTATAGTAGTAGAGTGGGTAAGGTAATGTAAGGTGAATGGGAGAGCGGCATAAACAAAAAACTGTACTGTACTGCTGTACATGTTTAATTGAAGCCGTCACTCGAAGGACTCTCAGAGATTTAATTTTCTCAAAATAGACATATGGGTCTCAACAATAAAAATGATAGATATTGTGATGAAAGAGCCCAATGTTGTCACACTCCGAGATCACCAACACAAGTGTCCTCAGTCAGTGCGTAGCGTAACGAGGCACTGAAGTTGGGATATAAAAGGAAGTTGGGTGTGGGAAAGCACACGTGATTAAGAGCCTCTTACACAGAGCATCGAATCGGGAAGGAGTCTGGACGTATGACAGCACGACCTTTATTTCAAATCTCTACATCTCTATGGAAGCCCATATCCTCATAACCCAGACCTACAGCTAGGTCCACTCCAATAGGTCCTTAGCATCCTGATTAGAGCATAGGCTGAGATTAAATGCATGTTCTGGCAGCACAAGCCGGATTTTTTTCTCACACAAATTCTTTCATAGTAATAATTGAATAGAAATTTATATATCAACACATGAAAACTTCGACAAGTCAAACTTGTAGGTGTAAGGGCATGTGCTATGGCTACCTTTCCCCAAGATGACTACACAGTGAGGCCCAACAAATCTCGATTGTATTGTAGATGGAATATAATGTAAAGACAAATGTATTGAAAGGCGGGTGTTACAGGTGGTTGCTCAGGAGACATCGGGGGCTGCAATGGCTTGAGCACATGCATGCCTTCATAGTATAACCAGCCCTTTTGAGAGAGTGCAAGACTGTCTGCGGTGAGGTCTCAAAGTTGAAGACTTCACAGAGCTCAGTCTGCAGCTCCCCGAGGGAGGTGTCGGGCCTGCGATTGATGCAATCACAAAGGAACTAGTTATAGGAAAGTGAGATGACCACACAGCTTGAGAGGTGTTGTGAGTCTTGTGACATACCTTTACTTCTATTGTGGTGAGCATGCAAGACCGACCAGGTGATTGATGAGAAACTGTGCCAGTGTTTCGATACGTGTTTTGCAAACGCTTGAGGGATTGTTCGCCAATCCCTGTGAAATTATGGACTTCCAGGTTGGAGAGACCTTGGAGGGACATTGATAGTGGATTTCTTTCAGCTTGTCAGATATGTGCTGGCAAACCATTGGGGGGAGGATGTCGGGATGACATGCAGTAGGGGATAAGTATGTGGGAACCTTATTTTTATTAATGGGAGATGCTGAGGTGGCACGTGTCAAAAGGAATAACTATTTTATAACCCCAATTATGCAAGATAAATCCTATTTCAAAATTCTCGCAAACGATTCAAAGGCATAGTTCGGCCAAGCCAGACAAGAGTCATTTGGTAGTCAGATCTAGTTATGATGCAATCGATGTGAGATCAGATCACCATTTGCCATCCCGTGGCACATCTCACTTGTATCCCACCCTCTTCAACTTGCATTAACACCCACCCACCTACCCACATTCTCTGTGTACTGTCACTCATTTTGCCTCACCTCACAATGGACATTGATGACTATGACAATTACCAACCCCCACAAATGACTCAGAGGCTGTGCATCCCTGTGCCTTGTGTTCCTTTTGTCTTGCACCATCAATTGATTGCCTCTTCCATGAGGAGCCTCCTTCAAGTTGTTGCTGTCTCTTGCTGTCTTGGTCTCGGTCTTGGCCTCCTATTGCTGCATGTTCGCCTCATGTCACCATTGTACCCTACCCTTTTCGTTTCTTCTTGTTTCTTCTTATTTCATGTTCGCTTCCCTTTCCCACCCTCTCCTTTACTACCTTAGCTCAGTGGCTACAGGCTTCTTTTGTATATAATGAGTCATAATGACTCATTCTGTGCTAAATCAAGGGAGCGTGAGAGTTGTTTTATCCCCCTTTTAAACTTTCAAATTCTTGCGTGAAGTCAGTTTGAGTCAGGCCCAAATGAGGGCACTCAAAAACGAATTTACTCGTTGTCTCACTCAATCTCGCCACTTTGAACAGCAATGTTTCCTGTCTCTCCCGTCCTGTCCTGTCCTGTCCTGTCTCTTTCTCCTTCCCTTCCCCTTCCTCTGAGGTAGATCCTCTCCACCTTTAAACTCACCTAAGACCCCTCAGCATCCTTACAACATCCTAGTCTGTATGCCATCATGTTCAGATACCAACTCAAGGTAAGCACTCAAGCTGTAAACATTTATTGTACTCCAAAATCGGAATAGTAGGTTATACATGCAAGAATTTAAATGAGTTGAGAGGAGGTTTCCAAGTGTCACTGCTGTTCGCCTTTCATCTTATCCTATCCCCCTCTGTCATCAACATGAGTCGCTACTCATTGAAGAAGACTATTCAAAAACATTACGATTCCGTCAATACATTGGCTTTCTCTCTTGATGGATCACTTTTTGCAAGTGGAGCTGATGATTGCCTAATTATCGTCTTTCATGGTAATGGTAGTGGGTGTGAAGTCTGTCAGTTTCAAGTGAAAGCGCCAGTAACAACATTGCTTTGGTGTTCCCATTTTGGCCACTTGTTGATTGCTGGTGATGTGAGTGGTGACGTGCATACAATAAATCTTAATGGCTCAACCGCTGTAAGTTTCACTTGAAATCACGGCCTAGTCAAGTGTTCTGCCAAGCACATCTTTTATTGGGACATCCATATTATCATACCATCAACCATGTGCCCAGCCCCGTTCATTGCATTGTGGAAAATGGCATTTGGCTAGCTATTGGCTCAGGTGAGGTCGTTCAGTTGATCAAACAAGGAACAATTGGTGTGCTTCTGCCATCTCTTGGCCAGGAATTTGTGCCAACTGAAGCGTTATAGCTACTTGGGAAAGAGTTCAGTGTCTTCCAGACCCTCCTAAGTTTCCAGAGCTTGATGAGGAGCTCCCAGAACCCATTTCATGTTCCCTCGATTTCTTGGGTGGCAGTGACCTCCTCCTGGCAACATATATGGATCATGGTGTGGTGTAAGTCTTTTATCCGTCTGCTACCTAGCCAACCTTGGTCTTACAAATGGCTGGTTGGTAGTGCGTGGAACCTGAAGACACTCAAAATCAAGTGGCACATCCACCCTTGTGCATGTAAAATGTATGAACAGTTCTCTCTGGTGTCACCTTCGCTTATGAGTGATATAGAGGGTGTTCAGCTGTGTCTTCCAATGGGAAGGTCCTCGCAGTGACCAACCTTTACGATGGCATTGATTGGTACTCCTTAAATTCTAACCACTTCATGGACACTTTGTTCCAGTACACCACACATCACATCATCCCTAACAATGTCATCCTCCTTATCACTTTCATTCATGGCAATACTGCTGTGTTGTCAAGAATGTCATATGGGTGTGCTCGCATCACCACTGTAAAGGACAGGACACTAGCAGAGAGCCTGAGACATGACTGTAAGTAATCACCTACTTAAGCAAATTTAGAGACTAAAAGCTCTTTCAGCATCAGAAGACATTGTGCAGGCCTTGGTACATGTGGTTGCATAGAAATGCCATTGTGTATCACTTATCCCGCTTATCACTCAAGCATACACCAGTCAGGGGGATTCTTGACAAATTATAACAGGTGTTGCCAAGAGGGGTGGCGAAATGGAAATCCGGTACTGGATACAGGAGCCCGAGAGTGGTGCAAAAAAGGCCACAGAATCAAAGTCACATGCAGCACAAAAACCAGGCCAGGCATATCGCTCCACACATGTGAATGTGAGATATAGAAATTTTGGATCCTCCTACACTAGCTGACACATTCCTGGCAGATGCTAGTTACAACACTTGTTATTAATACGTGCAGCCTAGCAATCCTCTTGGCTGCAACACAGTGGGATAGGGTCACATTGTTCATCAATTGGCCTGAAAACTGGACAAGAGTTGCAATGGCCAGGAAACCATAGGCACAGGAATGGGAAAGGGTCATGTTAAAGGTCAATAGTTGGGTTCACCAGTACAACTTGACCAAACTGGCCAGTCTCATTGACACTCTCTTCGATACTATTGTTTGTGATTTAACACATGGCAATCATCTGTAGTTGTATCATAGATCATAGTGAACTTGATCAGATTGTGGCCCACTTGAGACACTCATACAAGAATTTTATTCAACTGTCCATAATCTAATCAAAATTTCATCCCTGACGTGCCAATTGATTTATGTCGAGTCCAGATAGCCTATGTATGCACAGGAATCCACCTTCGCACTTTCTTCCACAACTACTGACACAGTATCTGTGTCCCATCCGCCCACTACATGGCTGAAGAACCGGGCTGACTAGTGTATGCGATGGTTAATCTTGACTAGCTTGGTATGGGATGAGGGGGCAGGTGGGGCATGAGGCACAGGACACACAGTCTAGTATGTTGATTGCTATGAGTTGTCATCCATATCTAAATGGCCATGGGTGTTACGATTCCGGACACTTTCTTTTACTTACACTTTTACTTTGACTCATTTCTATCCATATACGTACAAGTGCCGGACTTACCTCATACCGATTACTCATATGACTTCTCGCTGACTGATGCTTGTTCTATGGCCTTCTAAGGCGTTCTTTTCCTATTATCACATGCTACTATACGATGACTCATTCCTAGGACCCAGATCCTAGGATCGCACCATCTGTTTGTGACTCTTTGGTGCTGTACTAGTATATAAGTCGCTCTCTACTTAGCTTGTACAGTAGACTCGACTTCTTCTTGAATCACATCATACTTCAGTCTCACAGACTCTAGAGGGATTCCTTTCTGAGGATACCTTTAGTTGAACGTGCGGGCCTTCGTCTTTTGCCTCGCCTCTGTTATTCAGAAGGACCTTCGAGTCACTTCCTTTCACTCTTGTTGAGCCCTGCTCCAAGTAGTATCATCGAACTTAGTCCTTGATCGGACTATCGACTTCCATCAAGACTGACTTAGTTGCACGTTGCACGATCGCCCGTGTGAGCGTAACATTAAGTCGAGTCTCTACCTCTGAACCATGGTGGCTTTCTCAAGAAAAGGAAAAAGCCGTGCGGAAGCACAGTTCCAGTCCGAATACGTCGAACGAACCAGAGAAGACAACTTATCCGACGTAATCAAAGGGACAGTTGTCTGGGTTGATGAAGGAGAAAACGAAGGATACTGCATCTACGACCGAACCTCAGGATATACTCCAGTAGAGTACCTCCCAGACCTTCGCAAGTGGGCAATCGTAGTCAAGAGCAACACAAGTGGACAGTGGTTCACCTTTCAACTAGCACCACCCCACTTCCAAACAGGACCACTTCGTTCAAACAAGAGTCTTTTTGGCATAAATCCTGACCCACCAGAACAAGTAGACGCACCAGAAGAAACAACCCAACCAGAAGAACCACCCCAACAACAGACTCAAGCACCAGATATGTCACAGACGCAAGTACAACCAGCCCAAGTCTCAACCAGTACCACCACCCCATCTGCGCCCCTCGGAGGCAGCGGTGGAGGAGGAGCCCCCGCACCTGGAGGTGGAGGAGGAGCTCCCGCACCTGGAGGTGGAGGTGGAGGAGGAGGAGGAGGCGGAGGCGCACCAGGTGGAGCACCAGCACCTGGAGCAGCCCCAGTAGGCGCAGCCCCAGCAGGAGGAGGAGTACCCGATGGAAAACTCGGAGGAAACCCTCCCGCAGAATTCAACGGGGATCGCGGACAAAGCAAAGCCTTCCTTCTTGATTTCACCATCTATCGAGGCATGAACCCGAACGCAGCCATACTCCGAATCCTTTATCAAAGGGCCATGACCTTTTTGTCCTATGTCAGAGGACCGTTAGTACAAGATTGGGTGCAAGAACAAGTCACTTGGCTTAATAATCAAATTGCCACGGGGGTGTTACCAGCTGAAGAAAACTTATGGAACGAAGTAGAGATTCGATTCCGCCGCACCTACACGGACACTTCAGAAAGACAGAAAGCGCAAACCGAAATTTCCAAACTAAAGATGGAAGGAGGAAACATTGACGACTATAACGCAAAATTCGCCAACCTCACCAATAAAGCCGGATACACTCTTAATGAAGAAGTAACCCTCAATCTATACGCCCAAGGGTTACCATTCAAACTCATGGAGAGTATTCTACGCCAACATCGACCAGTTAATTGGCAAGATTGGATAGAAGCAGCAGTAGAGCAACAGCGAATTTACAACCTCCTTCAAAGCCATTTGCGCAAACCTACAGGTGGAAACAATCCTCGTCGCGAACAATGGCGTCGTAATATATACGCCAACAATAATTGAAACCCCAATGCCATGGATATTGGAAGAACCCGTGCAAGAGCTACGATGACTGAGGCAGACAAACAACGCTACCAACAAGAAGGACTATGCTTCAGATGTGGCAATAAAGGACATATTTCGCGCAACTGTCCTCAATGCCAAAATACCCAAGCATCTGTTGCAACAACCTCTTCTACTCACCCCTCAACTACACCCACTGTAGTTGCCATGGTCAAAGTAGAAGGAAACGCCAATATGAAAGCCACGGAGAAAGCAGCAGCCTACATAGCAGCTATGCAAGCCAACTCCAACGATGTCAAAGCGGCTCTTGAAGAACAATTATTTGGGAAACAGGGTTTTTCCAATGCTTGAACCCCGCGGCCTGGGCTAAAGCAATGAAGATTAGCGTGTACCATAGCAGATATCGATCCATGCGAATTCCAGTTTTATTTGAATCTGCACACACGACGGCCGAAAGACAAGTGCTCATTGACTCAGGAGCAACCGACAATTTCATCAGTAAAAATCTGATAAATCGACTCAAGATCTCTACGCTACCAGTGGCAAAACCAATCAAGATATGGAACGTAGATGGGACACATAACCAAGATGGTGAAATTACGCAATTTACCGACCTCGAAGTTACGACTGGTAGCCAAACCAAAACGCTCCGATTCCTAATCACTCATCTAGGAACCGATGAAGTGATTTTAGGATATCCTTGGTTAACCGCCTTTGAACCCAAAGTACACTGGAAGGATGCCACCTTAGACAAAGAATTCCAACCAGTGGTGATCACAAGTTTGGGATATGTGTCGGTCACCAACCGAAGAATTATAACAGAAGAACAATGGGAACAACAAGTGGAAGAAACTCCCGACGAAATAGCACATCTACGCAAGACTACTACCGCTTCAGAATTAGCACAGAAAGCTATGGACAAAACAATCAAAACCTTTGAAGAAAGAGTCCCAGCAGAATACCATCGCCATCGAAAAGTCTTTGATGAAGAAAGTTCACAACGATTTCCACCACCACGACCCTGGGATCACGCTATTGATCTAATATCGAGTGCACCCGCCACCATCGATTGCAAAATTTACCCCATGACTCAAGTTGAAGATAAAGCACTGGAAGAATTTATTGACGAACAGTTAAAAAAGGGATATATTCGACCATCCAAATCCCCTTACTCGTCACCCTTCTTTTTCATCAAAAAGAAAGACGGAAAACTTAGACCAGTGCAAGACTATCGAAAACTCAACGACTTGACGGTGAAGAACCGATATCCGCTCCCTCTCATTCCCGAACTCATAGACAAAGTACGAGAGGCGCGAATATTCACCAAACTCGATATCCGATGGGGGTACAATAATGTACGAATCAAGCCAGGAGACGAATGGAAAGGCACATTCAAAACTAACAAAGGACTGTTCGAACCCTGTGTTATGTTTTTTGGACTTACAAACTCGCCAAGCACTTTCCAAACCATGATGGACACTATTTTCCGCGACTTAGTGGCACAAGGATGGGTGGTAATATACATGGACGACATTCTCATTGCGACACCCGATAACCTCACCACGCATCGACAACTGGTACATCAAGTACTAGATTGACTTGACGAACATGATCTATACCTCAAGCCGGAAAAATGCGTATTTGAAGTACGAGAAGTCGAATATTTGGGGCTTATTATCAGGAACGGACAAGTAAAGATGGACCCGATCAAAGTACAAGGAGTACGCGAATGGCCAACTCCAACCAACCTCAAGGAAGTACGCGGATTCCTCGGCTTTTGCAACTTCTATCGACACTTTATACAAGGATTTTCGGCCATCGCACGACCCCTTAATGACCTCACCAAGAAAGAGACCCCATGGGAATGGACCAGTGCAAGGAGTAAAGCCTTTGAAGAGCTCAAGGCAAGAATCAGTGAAGCCCCAGTACTGCAATGTCCAAAGTTGGACGCACCATTTGAAATCGAAGTTGACGCATCAGGATTCGCAATTGGTGCCGTACTAAACCAAGAAGGAGACGACAAGAAAATGCATCCAGTAGCATTTTTTCTCCGAAAGTTTCACTCAAACTGAGCGAAACTACGACATCTATGACCGGGAATTGTTAGCAGTCGTCAAAGCCCTCAGAACATGGAGAACGTATCTTGTAGGATCCCCACATATTATCACTATCCATACCGACCACGCCAATCTCATTTACTGGAAAGAACCACGCAAAATCAGTAGAAGGGTCGCACGCGAGTTTCAAGAACTACAAGAATACAACTTTATCCTCAAGCACGTCAGTGGAACAAAAAACGCAAGGGCTGACGCACTATCAAGAAGAAGCGATTACGATGAAGGAGAGGAAGATAATGATGATATCACGGTACTCCCTGAAGAATTATTTGTCAAACTGGCAGGAACGGAAGACGAATCAATTGAAGAACTCTCAATGTGGAGCGAACTGAATCATCACAATGATCCGAAACCAGAATGGATCAACGCCCACAACTTGTACCAAGATAACGTCGAAATGTGGTGTCATGAAGGAGCTCAAGTTGCCAATGTCGAGGGCAACATTGAACTTAAGAGGGGGGTAATTTCCCTGTTTCACGACCCCCCTTACCGTGGACACCCTGGAATCACCAATACACACGCGTTACTCAAGGAACGATACTGGTGGCCGCGTCAAAAGGAAGATGTAGAGGAGTATGTCAAAGGATGCGCAGTTTGTCAAGCAAATAAAATCAACATGCACCGACAAAAACCCCGACTTTTCCCTATTGCCACTGACCCAGAAGCGCAACCATTTGAAGTCGTCACTATGGATTTCATTACCAAATTACCAGTATCAAGAGGATTTGACGCAATACTCACCATTACTGATCATGACTGTACGAAAGCGGCCATCTTTATACCATGCAACGAGACAATCACAGCCGAAGGAGTAGCTCAACTATACCTTCAACATGTCTACCCGCACTATGGATTGCCGAAGAAGATGATCACCGATAGAGACCCTCGTTTCATCTCAACCTATATGCGCAACTTGTGCAGAACACTGGATATTAAACAAAATATTTCCTCAGCATATCATCCGCAAACTGATGGACAATCGGAACGTACGAACCAATGGCTTGAACAATACCTTCGCCATTGGAGCAATGTCCAGCAAGATAACTGGGTCGATCTTCTTCCTATCGCCCAGTTTGCGCACAATAGCTGGCCTAACGCAACAACCAAACGATCCCCCTTTAAGTTATTAATGGGTTGGACGCCAAGAGCCACAGGGAATGAAGAAACGACGAATGCACCTGCAGTAGACAAGAGGATAGAAGACATGAAGGAAGCAAGAAGAAAGGCACAAGAATGTATCAACCACGCGCAAGTACTTATGGCAGAAAGGGGCAAGCGCAACTTCACTCCGTACAAGGAAGGAGATATGGTTTGGCTAAAGGGTGTAAATTTACGTACTCATTACCCCACCTCCAAACTAGCGCCTAAAAAATACGGCCCTTTCCCCATCAAGAAGGTCTTATCTCAAGTATCATACGAATTAGACCTGCCAAGCCGGTGGAAGATACACCCGGTGATCCACGCTAACCTCCTGACACCCTATAAGGAGATGGCGTACACGGATCAAACTTTACCAGACCATTGCCGGAGCTTATCGATGGAGAAGAGGAATATGAAGTGGAGCAAGTTCTAGACTCACGCCGACAAGGCCCGAGGACGCAAACTCCATTTCCTTATCAAGTGGAAAGTATTTCCCATGAGTGGACAGTACGTGGGAACCTCGGGAAAACCTGAACCCACTCTCAGTCCGCAATAACGGAATTCTACTCGCCTACACCCATACGCCGAAGGAGCGCCCAAGAGGACATAAAAGACAAAGACTCCTAGGCCAAACCGTAT
>WTXK01000455.1:0-35793 GCA_025769895.1 Lactarius psammicola | reverse complement strand
CTAAATGAGAGACGTTTCGATGGTTGGGAAAGGCTACACTTACTATGGAGAAAACGCTTCCAGAATGCCCATCTTGATTAAGAGCTGTCCGAGAAAAACGATGACGAGCTTAACAATGGGAATGAGATGGCGGCGCAAGTCGAGGGGGTGGTAGGTCTGTTATACATGAAATTTATAGAACCCATCGACTGGCGGATCAATCAATTATGTCGTCAATACTGGTGGAGGCTTGACATGATGGATGCTCTCGTGATAGGCGTGAACCTGAATTATTCGGTGAGTGAAGGGCTCTCCACAACTAGGCATAACCTAAGAATCCAGATAGGAAATCTTCCATGCAACCGAGTAGCTTACGAGCAGGAAATGGTGGTCGGTGATCGTTACAGCCCCATCATTAGTTCGGGAAGGCGCGGTTCGGTACCATATGGCCCACCCACTCAGCGCCGTTTGCTATTGCTGAACAGCGTAGAACACTGTCAGAGGGCGTGATTCAATGTCCGCTAGAATGTCCAGGGCCGAATATTGTCAAACTACGCCGGGCTGCCTGCAGGATACAATTGAAACCTGAAGAGGCCCAACAGATGCTTGGACGTAGAAGATGAGCGCTGAGCGCTTAAACATGTATGGTTGCAAATTCGGCAAACGGTGGGGTGCGGTCAAACCCAGGCTACCATGCAAGTAAGTCTTCAAACTTCAAGCTTCAACGTTCAACCCCCGAGTCCCCACTCATCTTGTCCAATGATCGCATGCAAACGAGTATACATACGCGTATGGGGTGGGTGGAAGTAGCTATGTTGAATACGTGCTGTGCTATCTGGATAGGCACCGGCGCATTCTCGATGGCGGTGATACGATGGAGCTAGGCTAGGGAGCGTAGTCCGTTTGCGCCGTTTTGACGAGCCGAAAGAAGGTGTTGGATGTTATTCGCCTAATTCAGATACAAGGAACATTCCGCAGTGATGTATTGACGTTAGATGCCGGGAACATACGATACTCTTGTACATGATATGGCAGGCCATGCGCCGGAACCGAGGACCATCAAGTCAAACCACACAATAACCATCTCGGAAACGACGTCCCCCCTTATAGACGTCCATATTTGCGTGGAGCGGGAAATAGGATAGGAACCGAGTCACGACGACCTACGCCAATCCCGGCAATTTCGGACGAAGCACATTCCCTAGGACACCCTGCTGCTCAATACCAATAGGTGAGTAGGTACCATGACAAAGCTGCAGGACGCTTACTTGGGGTTTGGTATTAGATTGGATAACGGATTGACGCTATCCAAGGCATGGGCAAGTTTCGTGGCGCTCTCGGTCACTGCGGCTTGCGTATTCCCTATCGCGGCAATAGGATGAATGGCAGCACCTGCGATTGCATTGGTGGTTCCCATTGCTGCCTGGATGGCGTCTTTTGCGACGGCACTAGTATTTCCAATTGTTGCTTGAATGACCTCTTGTGCGACATCTTCCGCAACAGTAGGAATCAGGGCCCTACCCGCAGCGGTGCCCTGCTCAGACAGGAGGTGTGCGATGTTCTGTGCGACTTCGATTTCGCCACTTTGTATGAGAGAAATGCCTTCAGCTATTCCCTTTGTGGCGCCACCGATATCCGTGGCCATAGTAATTGGATTCAGGTGGTTGATCCCTTGGTTACAGTTTTTGCGGCATCGCCTGCGAGTCCGGCGACACCACCCACGACAGCGCTAGCGCCGGCGGTAGCCCCACCCACAAGGGCGGTGGCCCCGCCCGCGAGGGCGGCAGTCCCGCCCATGGCGACCCACCGAAAGCGCTAATCCCACCGATCATACTTTGGGGCAGGCTCGAAAAGCCAAGTGACCGTGCTCATCGTAACACACCATTTTTATAGAGCTTGAAGGCTATCGTGAACATTGAGGGCAGTTGCGGGAGAATCCTCCGAATCGTGAGCTCATAGAAGGAGACGAAGGGAGGTATGCAAAGGAGCTAGTGCGAAATGTGAGACCGTGTGGAACAAGGTGCGGCAGCTGAGGCATACGAGAGGCTCAAAGCGAAGGGTGGTATGAACCCTCGCACCTCAATGAGAGAAGGCGAAGCAGGATGGCGAAAATAAGTTGCTTGAAGATGCATCCCAGACAATGGGAGGCTTTGGCGTGGCCCAATCAAGGGCTCCTCCAGATAGTAAGTCAGGTGTTTGCGATAGTAAGCCTGTGGCTTGTGATAGAAGGCCGGGCGTTTGGGAGCCCTCAGCGGGTTTTTGATTAAAGACGTTTGTTGGAAATAATCCGCTTGCTGGTACTATGTTTGTGACCTTATGACGAAAGGAATGTCAGAAACGTGAATTCCGGCTTGACGAGGTACGAGAGACATACACTGCTTAATCCCGGAAACAGGTTGAAGCTGGACATGGCTCAGAGGATGACGTTGTGGCCACGGGCTCCAACTGAGACTAGCGCTTGCAAGCCAAGCAACTTTTATCGTCAGTTCACTACAGGTGAGCGAGTAACTCTGTATTCCAAGAGGTGCTGTCATCGCATGCGGCGTTCATTTATTTGGTACGCAGGGAAGCCGTGAGAATGGACGATATCACAAGGAGAGAATGTTGTGAATTGACCTGAGGTGTATCAATAACAAAGTAATTGAACGACTAAAGTTGGCTGTTCGGCACTGACAATTGGATGTGGCCCGAACATCGAAAAGATTGTTCTCGCAACTCCGTCCCGCGGGTCTAACCATTTGTGATGTGACATATGCATTGGAGGAACGCGGGACGCACTGATTGTAGCATGTCATCGACAGAGATCCATGGAGATAAGAAAAAAACACGTCAAGAAAGAAACTTGCTAGTCCTTACCACCTGGAGGTGGAAAGCGTGTTCCAGAGTGGTGGAAGTGTCCATAGTGTGAGCGTCCGGACTCACAAAGCTCCAGAGCAACCATTTAGTTTTCATTGCTTCTATCGCGCGCGGCGTCAGGGGTCTGTATTTCGAGGCTCATAAAGGGACTACGAACCATTTAACGACGCAACACGCGCTGATGAGCCTCCGGGTAAACTGTGACATGTCGACTAGAGTCCCGACTCGGAGTCTAAATGAGCCATGTGCCTCTGACCGGAGTCCAGCTCGCTCCTAGCATATACGTCTCGATATGGGGGACGACATCATCGTCGATCTGGCGCGCCAAACTTCGCGGTATTTGCGGGAAGTTATTCATTAGATACGTGAGGGAGATGACCCGAGAAGCTGAGTCTAGGTGTGACCTGATCCTGGAGTTCCTCCTTGCCCTAGTTCATCGATTGCAGTTGTCTTGTCCGCGTTCGTTCTGCCTTCACTACACGTTGTAAATTGTAAGTGTGACCGTAGTGCACTCCAGTGATTAATTACGGCAATTTTACGGGGACATTAGGGTCGACGCCCCATCAAGAGCTTTCTTCGATACATTAAAAATAGATTAAGCCCGTTAGTGTTGCCATAAGGGTTTTTTCCCCAAGGGCATGCACTCGGCTGCGACGAGCTGAGGCGCTTGAGTATGACATCCAGAGGTGTACATGAACAGATCACGGCTGGCGTTTACCGTAGAGCCGCGAAAATCCTCTCTAACCAAAAGGTGCGAATTACATAATACACACTGTAGCCATCTGGTGTATAGGTCAGAAAAACGATCATGTAGTTCAGGAATTGAATATGACTCGCGCTGGGAATCAAATCATGAGTGGAAATATTTGTTGGCAATAGGTGGGACTCGATCCGTATATCGTCTGCTAGAATTGCGGATATGACATGAGATTTCTGTCAGAAGGCCGGTTGAAATTTGCGTGGAGCCTTCTGTGCCACCTGCCAGTGATGCGGCGGCGCTGTTACCCCACTGGCAGCGCCTTGCTTCTCCCTGATGTGTAGACCCGTCACAACCAGAGGGATTTGTCTCCAAGAGTAAAGTCGAAGTAATGCTCGTCCCTCGGAATTCATGCTGCCACGCGGTGCAGCCGGTGCTACGGTACAGTCATTAGTAGCCTTGTTTTCAGTGATGCAATGGTTCCCACCGGAGTCGGTTGTTCCGGAAGAGGTTACCATGGTTTGTACTCGGCGACAACCTTCTTCCTCTTGGTCGATATGGTCAGATCCCAGCATAATATCTGGACCAAGTCATCGTAACACTTGCAAAAGAACATGGTTCCCCCAACACTGCGCGCTGTTCCAGGATCATGAGCGGTTCGTGAACAATTACGGAAGGGGGGCGCTGGTGTGGTAGGCCAAGAAGGACTGCTAAGCGTCTTCGAGTTGAATCACACTGGTACAGTCGGCACTAAGCTGCGCGCAGGACACAACGGACGCGCTGCCACGGGGCTTCACAGCTCCATGGGTTATGTTTTTCAAATAGATATTGTTGGAGTAGAACCTGATCGAATGTTCCCGCAAGCTGTCTAGCGTGGGAGAGCACGCGGCCTTCCCCAAAGCAGAGGACAAACACAGTAACGATTTATTACCTATCCATTCTAATGTCAACCATACAGAATGACCCCGAAACAAAGCAGGGACCATGTAATCTGCATAAATTTGTGGAACGACGAATCTGTGGGAACACTGAGATAAAAAAAAAATCAAGTCTATTCATTAGTCGAGGAAACATTCGCGAGGATGCGAGCAAGCTTCCGGTTTTGCCGATATTGGGCGCAAGAATTCACTCGGAATCTGTCAACTTCAGCGATTTCTCGGCTTCTGCTTGCGCAGCCTTTTGGGAACCGATCAGCATCGGGGCGGCAGGTCTTGTGGTGCTCGTACCTTTACTTGCTCAAGCCCTGCATCCAAATCACCAGGAGAGAAGGTTGTAATTTTCTTCAATGCAGTTTCAAGCTTCGAGCGATTGGTGTTTACCTGTGACGAAGGATCACCACTACCATTCCCAACTGCATCTCCTGCCACTCCATTGGTTCCGTTCTGGCCGTTGGATTGAGTCCCATTGATAATAGCGTCTAGGTCGATATCCAGGGTAGGATTTTGCCCGATTGGACCTGCACCTTTGTAGGGCCGGCAGTGAGGCTTGTGAAGTGGGGAACTTGATGCCTTCTGGGAAGAGGATAAACAGCGTTCCCCAGATGGAAGGCAGCCATGGGATCGCCTCCCTGACACGGCGCTCGTAGAAATTGATGAACAGTCTGAGCGGCAGCGTCTGTCGCAACAAGTCTGAGTGGGCTTTCTCGAGTAGAACCATGCACTTACAAACATTCTCCAAACCATGACTCTGCAGAACTTAAACATAGTCAAGAACCAACTCAATGGTATCAAGAAGCAATATTTGAGATGTTCGAAAAAGTCTCCAAGGTCGGCGCGAAGATCCTTCAGACGCTGCGATAACGGCGTGTCTGACTTGAAGGGATTGATATCTGGAAGCGGGACGCTCTGGGGCCAGAGGTCAGACAAGTAGATGCACCGATGACCACTGACTACGTACCGATCCCTTTGATAGTTGCGTAGACATGGTGGTAGGCGAAGGGATTTCTGTGGCAGGCTGTATCCTTAGCGGCAAGATACTATCGTGCAGATGATTGTGTGCTCTGTTAAAGACCTTTTTAAGCTCGGTCGTGACCACAGCCATGGGTACCTGTCACCTGAGTTTGTATCCCCTTTCAGAGCGCCTCTTTCGGGGCGCTTTTAAAATACCTTATCCTTTCCGATCTAGCACAGTAGAGAAAATCACGTTGGGAGGCCTCGCCACAAAACGGTGAATACACGTGCTTTGTGCCCACCGAGACACGATGTTGTCCAGATCGAGGGCGGTGTGACGGTCGAATTTGCATCTACGCCCGAAGGAATGCAGCAACTATCATGACTCCGCACCTGATGCCTGCAAAGTACCGAAACCAGGTTTATGCAGCAGTAAACAATTCCGTTATTATCAGGCCCGCGCCTGAAGCCCGAGCCAGAAATGCATCGCTCGTATGGAACCTTTCCAAGCTGCCAGAAGAAAGTGGAAGTTAAACCTACGCGCTGGCACGTGAAAAGGGGAGTCGCCAAGCGAGAATAATGGACGATGAAGTAATGACTTCGTTGCGCCGCTTCGATGGTGGAGTCATGGGAAAGGATGTTGTATGAGTGTACACACGTACCGCCAGTAGGATAGCCGCTGGACGCCCTCTGCACTGTTATCCGGCGCCGGACTCGTTGGCAGATGCCAACGTGCCACATCCTAAATCCGAGGAAAGCCCATACTGTGCTTGAGAAGTGCCGACTCGGATTCAATAGAAGAGGTTGGATGTAAGTCGTAGCCTAAGCGGCCCTAAGGACAATCAAGTTCGGAAAGTGATCGGGATGTGCCTTGAGGCTCCAAGTTGAGAGCCACCATACAATGGACGGTGTACGAATTCCGAATGATCATGGTGGTGTGGATCTTGACATGCTTGACAGGCTGAACGGACTGTGTGCGAGATTACGGTCTGCATGGGGAACCGGGTCGTATCGTGGCCGTTTCCTCGGATGGCGCCGGTTCTGCGACGGAATAATGTTATGGCTTCAACTAGGTGAGTCAACGGCGTTAACTTAGTCGTTTTGGCAATCGACAAGGTTCATCCCTGACCGGCCTCGTTACAGTAAGCCCCGCGCGGCTGCCAATGCGCGCTGATTACCGCCGGAATCATCCAGGCCATTATCACGTTCACGTTCAGTCAGGAGTTGCAGTCAGCAACTTCTCATCTGGTCATGACAGCATGCTCCATGAGTGATCGGCAATGCCATACCGCGATTCAGAGCTAATGTTACTGTTGGTTGGCGTGTAGCTCTAGGCACCGTACAATACATAGTTCCGGCGGAAAGCCTTCGCCGATTATAATTGTTAGCTTTTGGTACCCTGATCTAGTATATTCAAGTGGAAGTCGTATGAAGAAGCGGATAGTAGACATGGTCACAGTTCCGGTGACGTACTTCGAGTCAACGACGCTGGTCGTTGTCTCACAGCATAAAAGGTATGGAAACCGCATTGCTTATAGAGGCAGCACTTGTCTGTTAGGTAGGAAACCTTTGGGATGGTTCGCGTGATGAGAAGTTTGACCTTAATCGTGTCACGTAGCGAGGCCCAGTTCGGCTCAAGTATGACATCATTTGCACTGGGAAGACTGTTCACAGTTGCGGAAGCGAGAACAGGATGCGCTCTGTAAGGCCCTCTGGGACAGGGAACAGCTTCACTTCCGTTCTTGTTCCCTCATACTGTCGAAGGGTCTCCTTGTAACGGCGAATCAAGCACAACGGATAGGAGGCCGGTGCCTCGTACTCGGGAGTTGTTAAGACAGTTGTTGCTTTTGACCCTCTTTCCTCAATGCACACAGCGGGGTGCTCAGCCTCTCGGCACGACCCATCGGTATGACTATCATTCGTGTCATCACATGGGACTCCCACCGTGGTGATGACCGTTTTTCGCCGTGGGGCAGAGGATCGTACAACACAGTAATCGTAGCACCAGAAGCGGATACATCGACTGTTTTGACCGTCTTCTTCATGGGAACGCTTACATATGAGTTCTTCCGCCCATCGAAGACCGGACCATTGTCTTTATTCGCGCGCCTCGCCAGTTCAACAGATACCTCGATGGCTTCCAAGGCAAGACTCAAAATAACATCCACGATAGCGAGTACCCAAACTAGGGCCGAATGCCTGATAGATGTAAGGTCAACTGCTGGAGAGACATGATTGGAGGTATTGCACCTAAATATCGGTACCACCACTGACCGGACAGTGAAAAGCTGCGGAATCAAAATCTTAACAAGGAAAGCCTGGGAAGCGCAGGTCTGCAGTTCTGCTGGTGAGAAAGCCTCCCATAGAAGAGGGGAGTGTGCGTACGAAGATATACCAGGCCGCAAACAGCCATAGACGGTAAATGGTTACGAGCCAGTTGAAGAAGAGCAGTGTAGCGCATCGAAGATGCCATTCGAATTCCTCGAACTCCCTCCTCGAGTTCTGGAAAAGCTTCCAGACAGGACTGGCATATGCTTTTGTGACATTAAATCCAGGAAGATAGTTATTTTTCGGGACTAAGGGTGCGGATGAGAGTTCGTAATGAGTGTGCACCTCATTAGGGGGTTTGGTCGTCACTAGAAATTGCGTGAAAAAGGTATTGGTTAACATTAATAAAATACCACACCATCGGCGGATGCGAGGGGATATCTGAAGCGACTAGTATCATGGATTACTGGAGCTGGAGATAGGATTACTGGAGCTGGAGATGGGATTACTGCCTCTGGTTGCTGTGAATGGGCACCTATTTTGTTTGCGCTCTCACCAGGGCCCGGTGGTAGTTGAGTGAGGCCTTGCTGGGGGGTCCTGTTATGGCACCAGTGAGATAGGGTGTTTCAAATAGTGAATGTAAGCAAAGAGATGGTATAGTTAAGGACGGAAAATAGTACACACCGCGTTGATTTACTTTCAATTGACTCCTAGGCTCAGAGAAAATAATGGACATCTCGTTTGGCGTGCCGGTACATAGCTCCTTGAGAGCGAAGAGGCGCATTGTCAGGTTGAACCTTTTAATTAACTGTCGGACTCCAACGCGGTCCATGCCGAGATTCAACCTGAAAGCGCTTGTGGATTATTCTCTCACAGCCCTATGCCAGTGTTGTACTATTGGAAACCCACTGATACGGCTATCCAGAGTATATATCAACTCCGGCGTCTAGGTAGAAAGACTCGGAATCGGCAACAAGATTCGAGCGTGTACTATCCACCCACCCACCACGTTGGGATAGATCGGCCTGGTAGGCGCCGTGAAAGGCGTTGTGTAAGGGCCATGGCCACGGTGCTGCACCGCCTTTTACGCAAGAACTGATGCCTCAACCGAAGGAACCTATCGCAGAGTAATACAGTAGAGATGCAACGACTGTACTAGTAATATTTGTTGTGATAATGAACTGCCATGAAAGACGGCGGGACTTGTTCGGATCCGGCTGCGAGGTTAGCCACCTGCCAATTCGGTGAATATCCAGGGACGCAGAGAAAAATAACGCCCGGTGGGATGAAAGACTTATCGGCGAATCACATGGCCGGGTTTGGGCCCGCATTCGGTGAAACGGACGCTCTCGCTTGGCATGAAGGGAGAATTGTCGGGTTATTCCAAACCAACAAACATCCACGTTGCGTCTAAGTTTTCCGGACCGTCATACGACACAGGCAAGGGGTTAGGTGCTTTCGTAGATGATTTCTCCAGGTTGTCGAGAGAGGACTTCTATGCCCGAGGCTGGCACTGTGCGTCACGCGCATCATGAGAAAATGGGGTATGTATCGCCGGTCTTCTCTATCGCAAATTGTTCCTTGATGAATGATTATTCCTGAGCCTTCCCGAGGTATCTGCATCGTTGCGCCGAGAACAGCGGACAATTTCAAGGGTCCCAGTAAAACAAAATGGAGCAACGACCTGCCAACTACTTCTATAACCTGTGTCGTGACGAGCGTGGGCCTAGGTAAATCGTTTCGCTGGCGCCCATTAATAATAGGGAGGGATTATCGCCAAGCATGATGGAACCTGTGCGAAGAAAGAGCCAAATCATTAAGTTATGAGTTGTTCTAGAAAAATTGTAATATAAAATAAACTCGAATGTACCAGGCGGTGTTAACTCGAAATCGGGTGGAACTGTCGTGTTCCTGTGTTATTGTAATACAATTATAAAACAGTCGTTATCTACCTATGTATGGACATGGTAGTTTATTTGAGTGAATCCTTCAATTTGGTCGCGCTGGTGATGGACACTGGCAGGCAGAGCGTGTCTGAACTTGGAGGACCTGGCTGGACCAATGAAGGGACAAGGGTCGACCAACAATACTACACGTTTGGTTACTTTTATGAACCCCCCCTTCCCAGTATGCTGGAGCGAACAGTATTGCCAGTGAGGGGATATGTTACTTTATGGGTTCCAAACATGACAAACAACACACAACAGACATCATACGACGCGATAGCTTTATGATGCTAGTGCCATTAAGACCCGGAGTAATCAATATTGGACGGTGTCAAGAGGAATAGAGGGAACGGAGCGAACATTGAAATCACAGGGGGAACTCTGGCAACGGAAATAACAAAGAGTGAATGGGAATGGCTTGCTTCAAGCGGCAAATTGTTTAGCGATGTAAGGCTAAATACTGTAAATCCATTGGTTTCATCTACCTACAGAGGCCCTCAGTTAGAGGCCTCGTCAGAGACTTCTCCTGATAAGCTCTTCTCAGTTTGTTCACCGTTCTGTCCAACTCCCTGAGACGAGCCTTAAGGAAAGATCGCGGGCGGAGGCCCATGGTAGTCCGCAGGCGGGGAGTACGTCCCTGTGCGTGTACTAAAATCGATTGTGGTAGGCGCAGGATGGTCCAACAAAGTGGGAGGGACACGCTCAGAAAATAGGATGTCGATCGTTTTACCTCCGTTCCCGACTGGGGTATGATCCACTAGTATCGGCATCCCCGGGGCGACACCATTTCCTTTAGGGTCTGATCTTACTGGTGAGCCACCAATATCTTTGCTGAATTCCTCAGTGCCATTGCCAACGGCTTCAAGAGCAGATTTCCTGATCTTGTCCAAGACCGGAAGCAACCAGACCATCACCACATACCTGTCCGTAAGTCCTATCAACCTACCAAATTCGAAGGTAAAAGAATAATTTTTACCTGAGGGACATCGCCCTCCTGATCCTTCTGATGAAGAGAACCATTGAAGTAACAGAGTTGGCGCTCCGCTTATACGTTTCAACGAAGGGGTGGGTGGAAGAAATCTTCAAAGACGGGGTAAATGTTGCTCATATTGGGTGGGGACTCACTTACGAAAGTATATCGCACCGCGAACAACATCAGGTGATACATGGTGGCCAGCCAAGTGAACAAGAGATCACGGGCATGTCGAAAATGCCACAAAAGCTCATCTAATTCTGACCAGGAGCATTGGATCCGCGTTCGTAGTGGACCATCGTGCACAATTGCAGTGTAAAGACCGCTACGCCGAGATAAAAAAGGCAAGTAGTAGTCGCTGTGAACCTCCGCAGGAACAGTGACTTCCGCCTACCAATGACACATCGTTGAGTAAAATGTAGACTAGAAACGGAAAGAGGAGACTCACACTAGTAGATGGTGTCGCGTGAGATGATGGTGTGTTACGACCACTGGGGGTCTCTGGTACACGAAATGGGGCCACAGGTACACCACTGGTAGCTTGCACCCGCCCCAGGGTCTGATGGTAATCCAAGGAAACTTTCCTCAGCGCGGCAGTCATGGCATCCGCAGGACAGACTTCTGAAACGTCTAAGTCAGAGACTAGCTCGCTTAGTAGTGGGGTGTAAAACCTGGCGGATTGGATGAGCCCCCACCTATATTTGTGTTCGGAGAATTATGGACGTCTCTCTTCATATGCTGATGCACGCCTTACCGCAGGTGTAGGGACCGGTAGACAGCATTGCGTTGAAACAGAATCCAATAAGCAACACTCCACGCAGGCCATTCTAGAAGTTGGCCATTGAGAGAAGATACAATGCAACTAGCGCCACTCAGGGACATGCCAGTGCTCGGCGAACTATTTGGACTCAGATATCTCGTTGGGACATCGCACCAGTTGTTTAAAGCCCTAAATAGTTTAATTAATCAAGAATGCAACTGGGTGTCCGGAACAGACTGAAGACTTCTCCGCTGCAACGCTCCCGATCCAGACCCGGGCAGAATGTGTTATCCTCCATCACCTGCCTTGCCACCCACAGTACTATAGTATCGCTTGCTCCGGTGTCCTCTTCGATCGAGTGCGCCCCTGTTGGCGAGACGATGACTTTGGCATGCGCAATAGGTGTTACGTTTTACTACTATTTTCCCTTCAAGTGACGTAAGCCTGCGGGCAGCCACCCCGACGTGCCTGGGAACCTGGATGAGTAGGGCCTCTATTCCTTTAGGCCACGGTGACTTAATTCCGCGCTGAGTGCGGACATGGCTAATCAGTGATGACCTGCACGTAGGGTTGGAACTTACGAACATTCTTGCGCAGACGGACCCTCGTCGAGTGGCGCATGAACATTCCGACCTAGGCATCGTAATACAGTATCAAAAACGGAAACGTGTGAACGCCACCTTACAGTAAGTGGATCAGCAGGTTATGACTTCGAGCGAGCGATATGGAAATTACCGCACAGAGTCCAACAACACTTGGTCCAGCAACTTTCACGTGTGGTTAGTCGTGCAAGAAAGGCTACGACGGAGGCTATTCTCCGCAAAGACATTGGAGTCAGGCGACTTTAAGATCCACACCTTCGCGCCACATTGTTGTATTGAATAACAATGGGGCCTGGATGGGAATATACGTCGCATGTCTCGCATGTGATTACTAGGTAGCATGTATGAGATTTGAATTAGTGGAGGGAGAAAGTGTGAAGAGTCGTGGAAGCTCCGTGAGTAGTCTGCTACAATACGAGAGCGCTGGGTGTGCAGAGGTGCGTTCCTCTTCTCGAACCGGACAACTTGACCAGGAGCAAGCGATTTCGCGGCGTCAGCATCCTTATTAAATGCGGGTGGCAAGAGTGAGAAATAAGTGCCTTCAACTGCGGGGGTTGGAAGAAGGGTCGGGGACATAGGGGACAGAGTGGAGAGATCCACCCACGGCATGAGGAATGAGGGACCGTGACGTCCCCGTACGCTCGTCCGAATCGTCTTTCTTTCGCAAGTCCAGAGGCATCAGCATGCTTTGAAGACAGGGATAATGATTTCGAGGTTCATTACTCGTACATTACATGGCTCATGGTGAAGAGGAACAAGGGATTGGACCTTCGACTCTGACAGTCCACGTATCCCTAAGACGCTGTCAACGGATTGAGAAGAGCTCGACGTGTTAACAAAACAGAGTGTTTTCCCGTAACCATGGGTATATGCATTGGCTGAGATACTGCAGCCGCTCCTTAGTACGACGGATTCCACAGTGAGCATATAAGAGCTACTTGATTCAAGGAATAGAAACGTATGTCATATCCTGTAGGATCCGGAACATACAGTAGTCATTATGAAAGCCGGACCATCAGTTGTATAAGCACTGAGGCAGTAGAGCCACTTACAAACACCTCACAAACATCTCGATATCATGATCGCCCGTTATGGACGCTGCAACGAACATGGTACGCAAAGCTATGATATCAAAAACACCTGATAAACGGCAATGTAAACAGGTAAGCAGAAACATACCTGACGTGATGAGGGCTTAGTAGGAACAACAGTGTATCAATGGGTATCGTGTCGTGATGGGGCAGTGGCACTGCCCGCCTCGTTCCGCATCCCCCGAGTAAGCATTAAAAGGAGGCTCTCAATACGCGTTTGGCGTTCTTGGAGCTCGCGCATCTCGTCCTTAAGTTTTGACACAGGCAACTCGCGCACATCTTCGAGCAGCTCTTGTACCCGCCGCACACCCTCCTCAACACGGACGAGCTTTTGCGCATCCACGGGGCTCGGCGCAGTACCGGAGGAATCGGGCTCTGATAACCTGTTGCTGAATAGACGCGCCAAAGGGCTAAGCGTTCCGAAGTTTTGCGCCTCTGCAGCGCTCACACGATGTGGTTCCGCGAGTGATGGCCGAAGGCTGAGCTTGCGTGTCCTTGGAGACCCACCCGACCGACCCGGGCGCGAGCGTGGAAGGCTCGAAGCGCGGCGGTCAGCGCGTACTGGTCGCTCGGGTGTAGACAGTTCATGGAGCGGTTGTAACGTCAGCGGTGGCGTGTGTGTACCAGCTCTACCACTCTCGCGGCTTGTCCAGCTATGCAACCCAACACGATCCTGCTCTCTGTCCGCAAAAAGTTCTCCATCTTCCTCGGCAAGGTCGGGTTCTACATCGAATATTGCCCCATAGAGATCGTGTAAATCTGTCCCCATAAATGCTTCGAAGAATGGCAAAGATCTAACTCGGCGCGGGAGGGCGTTGTAAATGGATTGTGTCATAAGTTGGGCTGACTCGTGAATGGAGAAATGACTCAGGAGATAGCGCTCATAAAGAGATATCGTCACAAGGATAGGAAACGACTACCGGGTAATTAGGCGCTTGCAGGATAGCGTGTCGCAGAGAAGCGTACCGTCAATCGTATAAGTAAAACATTCGCAGAATGGAGGTTCCGCGGCGTTAAGACCCAACTAGCAGGCCAGAGAATTGCGAAGGCCAAAAGGTTGAAAGGGGGTTGGTAGCTGAAGAGCGCATCCGACTTCATTCTGTGATTACTAACGTCAACACAGCCGACTCATGTTACCTGGTGCCACCCACCCTTCAAGTGTTGTAATTGTGAACTGAAAGAGGAACTATCGCGATGAAATTAGCTAAAAGGAAGGGAAGGTCGCAATTGTAACGATCAAACCTCTTGATTGGCATTCTACGAGGTTGGTTGAACTCGGAGCTTTTGGCAAAGAAAAAAACAACTCACCGCGTCAATCCGTGTAAATGTGTTTGATAATGTTGAGATCAAAACTATTATATCCGTGAGAAATGCCACGACGGCATCACGAATAAGTCTTACTGGTGAGGAGAAGCGTGTTGCTTAGAGCGGCGAATCCGACCATCAAGATGGGCCCAAAAACTGTAACTAGGTCTCAAAAAAACCAGTGTACCGAGCAGTTGTGAAACTTGCATGGGTGGAAAGACGACGCTTGGCCGAAAGACAGGTATGTGTTCCCAAACCAAATTTGCACCATAAGCCAAGCAATGGACTTGAGGGTCCATTTTTCAGAGCCGAGCATCCAAAGCGTAAAAAGCAGCCCGGAGAAACACGTGGCCGCGATGCCCATGAAAAAAACGAATTCAGCTGTCATGGCACGAAGCGCGCTAGGAGCATGGAAGCTGTTGGCACGTGAAGTCCGAGGAAAACAAAGCAGAAGACACACAAGATTACGACGTTATTGGAAACCATGAAGAATGCGAGTCTAAGCGGTTGTTGAGAGCGTGAATGCCAAGGGAACAAGGTAACGATCAAACCTTGGGAAGAGGATGCAGGCACCGCAGGCGAGTATGTCAAAACCTAGGTCGGAAGTAGAAGCTATCAATCCCGTCCGGATGGGCGACCTGTAATTGATCTGTAATAATTAAGTAGGAAGGACAACTTACGGTCCCCGGAAGAAAGGCCTTTCACTCGAAGAACGAGATACAAAGTAGTGACAACGATAAAGGCGCTATCGAAGACATTCCACATCTAGAACGTTCTGGTTGGGAAACGTAACCCGAAGTATAACGATTACGTTGCTCACATTGGCAAAGTAGACTAAACGCTTCGTTAATAGCGTCAACAAGACGTTGTGATGACTACACTTACCACTCCACCCATGCTCTACGGAGGCGGTGTATTCCTCCAAAGCAAAAGCCGCCGCAAAGACGACGAAGAGAACTTCGAAGGCGTTGGGGGTGTTGAGATCTTTGTCTGTGATAGAATCAATAAGAACGTAGACAAGGAGAGAAAGCTAAAGACGTGCAAAAAAGGCACAAAATGAACGTGACCAGCAAGTAAGTGAAATTCAAGAACTCGAGGATCGCCCCATAGCGCGGGACACGTAAACTGATACGAACAAATCCGGATTCAGTTGTGTGGGTGGATGGGAAGTGCAGTAACATACCGATAATGGTTGAGCCAGGGAGCATTCCGGCTGTTGTAGATCTCGATAGCACGGAGCTTGTAGTTGTCTGCGACGATAGACCGGTTTCCCGACGAAGAGTAAATAACGCGGCCAGAATAGATATCGTTTACGACAGACTGAACGATCGGAGAAGACACAAATCTTTTAGCGCTTGACGAGATTGCCATCTTGAATGGAAGACTGAGTGGTATACGGGGACGAAGCGCGGGTATGAAAGTGACTGACCTCCAAAGCCGACTGAAGGTCGACCACACCCTGGTCCTCATTGTTACCAAGGATGTTCTTCACATCTTCGATGACGTCATTCGTGGCGCCAGCAAGAGGACTCCAGCTAGTGGTAAGAACAGAGACCAGTTCAATCTGATTGCTCGCAAAATGGTGGACGAGCTTCATGGCTAAAATTTCGCATAAGATTGCCCGCGAGAAGCTCACGCCAGAAAAAGCGAGATCTTGTTCGGCGACAGAGATGAAGTGTGACCGAACAACGAGGCACACGTAGACAATAGCGGGATTTTTTAGACGCGCATATTTGAAGACAAGTGGACGAACGACAGCAAAATTGACATCAGATGCGGTTAGTTGGCTGTAAAGTGGTGAGTGGTGTTGTACAGAAAAGGGTTAGGGCGTCGGAACTAACTCCCAACTGAGGGCGGTGTCTGTTGGATAACCATATAAGGGTATTGGTGAGCGTCAAGAGATGTGGGTACGGACCTAAGTTTCTCTGCCGCAGGATAGAGGAAAAGGGTTAGACAAGGCGAAGTAAATGACACTGAGCACTCACGATTACGTCCCGCTTCAAATGGACGATATACGGAAAGACTTTGACCGAGTCGAAACACTCGGGAGGTGGTGAGAGAAGAGGGACGTCTTGGCGTCCTTCTGGATCCATGCAAGAATGGGCGAAAGTGGGTTTTATTGTTGAGATGCTCCTTGTGGCGAAATTAGAGTCGCTAACCGAGGTGCGCTATTGTCTGCTCTGGCCGATCCGGCGTAGTCGGCGTTGCTATTGTCTCACCCAAGACCACGCGGCATCCACCACTTCCGCCGTTCTCTCGGGTTGCCTTCTCGAGCACAAGGAACCTACAGCATGCGTTCCTTGGAGGCATCTTACTCTGCCCTTGTTCTATGTCTTATAAGTCACAGTCCATTCCTTCCTTCCCCCACCAAACCACCTCATCGCTCTCCCCCCGACTATGGGTTGCGCCCCGTCCAAACCCGTCGACCTTGCTGGTGAGGTCAATCTCTACCACTTTGAACTTCACAGGGTTGCCGGCAAAGGTGCTTTTGGAAAGGTTTGTCTGTCTTCTTCCGACTCTCTTCGTTTCTTTAACAACGAATCTCACTTAGGTTCGCGTCGTGGAACACAAAAGGAGCAAGAAGCTCTACGCGCTCAAGTACATAGACAAGCAGCAGTGCATCAAGCAGAAGGCGGTCGCCAACATCATTCAGGAAAGGCGATTGCTTGAGGAGGTGAGGATCCTTTACGTGTCGTGGTCATTGCCTCACCGCCCTAGTACAGGTGGACCACCCCTTCTTGGTCAACCTCCGTTATGCATTCCAGGACGACAACAATTGCTTCTTCGTGCTTGATCTTATGCTAGGTGGTGATCTTCGATGTATGCCCCAGTTTCGTTCATGTCTCTTGTGGGACTTGCTAAGTCGTGGCAGACCATCTCAACACTAGGGGTAAATTTCCGGAGAATGTAGTTCGCTTCTGGACAGCGGAGCTGGCTTGTGGTCTGGGTTATCTTCACAGCAAGGGGATCATGCACCGGTATGTGCCTTTGATTCCTGTCGCCACAGGGTCTAATGCCCCGCAGCGATATTAAACCAGACAACATCCTCCTCGACGAGAAAGGGCACGCCGCTCTCACCGACTTCAATATTGCCATACATTATTCTCGAAGTCGCCTGCATACTTCCGTTGCAGGTTCCATGGCATACATGGCTCCGGAGGTAGTTGACCCCCAGCGCCGTGGGTACTCTTGGCAAGTCGACTGGTGGAGTTTAGGCGTGAGCGCCTTTGAGCTGCTTTGGCACAAGCGCCCCTTTGATGGCAACTCTGCGGAAAAAATGCGGGACAGCATTATTAATCGCCACATCAGGAAGCCCTCACATCGCCACGGGGTGGTCAGCAACGAGTGCATTTCTGCCATTTTGGGGGTAAGCACCGCCAGATGGTTAACATACTTTCCCTCGCTGATTGTAATTGGCATTAAGCTACTCGAGCGAGACCCCATCAGGCGCTTAGGTTGCCGAACTGGCACATCGAGTATTGACGAAGTCCAGTCTCATAGCTGGTTTTCTTCGATCAACTGGGAGAAATTGGAGGCGAAGCAACTCGATCCTCCATTCGTTCCCAGTGTCAGTCTCACCTCCTTTCGTACTGCGACACATAACTGATACCCGACTCTAGCAGGACCGTGCTAATTTCGATGTCTCTCATGAGCTGGACGAATTCATTATGGCCGAAAAGCCGTTGACACCCCATAAGCGTAAAGCGAACCCGGAAAAGATGAAGCCGGAAATGCGACAGCTGGAAGACGACTTCACAGTGTACGACTTGAAAGGACTACGCGAAGATCCTATTACCCTCTCAACCAGCCCATCACTGCCGCACATTCTCACACAGTCAACGCTGATCCGATACTTGCCTTGCCCTCGCAGACAAATACATATGTCCAGACTAGCACATTTGGCGGTTACTCGCGTTCATCAAGTCCGTTAGAACAAGCTGGCCAAGCACGCTCCAGCTCGCACCGCAATTCTTCATCAAGATAGCCACTACATGTGTAGAGGTTTTCTATTCGTTCACGACCGTTTCATGACACTCGACCTATAGCCCTGCCTTGTTCGGCGCCACTTCATCCCACGCTCGAGTAGCGAAAGCTTTTGTATTCCTTTCGGCCCCTTGGGCACCATCAACCCCAATAACTTGTATTTCGTCATTACCTGGGTCCAGGGACGATCATCCATTAGTTCACATCGCACTATTTCGGCACCATGTTGTATTCGATTTCCTACTGACAGCTCACCCCTACCCATAGTTGTAGCCTATTTACATTTTCATCCGGGACTCAGTACATGGCCCGTATGTTACATTTCGCTATGTCCGTCTTAGATGCACGGCAATTTAATACTGCGCTTGCGCTTGTCGTTTGAGCAGCACCTTTTTACGTCTTGTAATAAACCTGAATGCAATATAATCATGGGCGCGTGCTAGACGAGCTTCTCTGTGGATCCGCATTAACTAAGATTAACCACGCTGCTCAGGAACTTTTTCCTTATGACCGCTGTTGGTCATTCTTGTAAGGGGTTTTTGTTCTTGTTTTTTTTTTCGTCGTCACTCCAGTCGGGAGTCAGGGAAGTTGCCCACTTTGGCAGCAGTTTCCGTTATGGCTATAGTGACCACTGCGGTGGCGAGCGCCCCGTTAGGACAAGGCAACCAAGCGCCGAACGTTCACAGTTTCACACGATGGCTCGGGCGAGGGTCGTCTCGCTGCACCAAATTCCTACCCTTCGTGAGCTTTACAAGCGTGAAGCGATAGCAGCATCCCCTGGTGAGGGAAAAAAAGCGCATTTCCCGTTCTCCAGCACGCTGCTGGATCGAGTCTCTGTCTAGTGAGTAGTAGTACTAGTAATGCCGGACGGGTACACCAGCGTTTTAGGTCTGGTGCCGCCCGCTGGCAGCAGCCTGAGCAGCAGGAATGACGTACATGGTCATTGCGAACAGCCGAGGCGACATCACTCATGTGCAAGTCGATGCGATCGTCAACGCAGCTAACAATGGGCTTTTGGGTAATGCTTGCTTTTCTGACTGACCGATCTCGATCTCGTCTGGTCGCGATCAGCAGTGCTGACTCTGAGAGTATGACAGGTGGTGGTGGTGGTGAGCGCCCTCATTCGATCGTCTACGATGATAGTATTGAATGTTACTGTGCAGTGGATGGAGCCATACACCGAGCAGCAGGTCCTAAGCTACTCAAAGAATGTGCGTTCTGAGATCTGTTTTCCCAGGTCTTAACGGTGGGCCGATCTTTCGCTTTCCTTGCCTTTAGGTCGCACGCTAGGCGGTTGCCCGACTGGCGAGGCCCGCATCACAGCGGGCTACAATCTCCCAGCGTGAGCTCGCAGCGGCTCGGCCCTCAACCCCAATGTTGCATAAAGAACTCACACTCTCAGGGATGCAGAAATCATGTCATCCACGCCGTCGGACCAGTCTACCACCCTAAGAGCAAGCGCGCGCCATTGCAACTCGCAGGGTGCTATCGCATCAGTTTGGAACTCGCTGTGCAGCATGGGCTGAAGCGCATTGTGAGCTACTAGCCTGAGGCGCTCGCGCATCCTCGATCCGCACAATATAGCCCCGAGCTCACGTCCGTGCTTTCAGGCTTTCCCAGCCATCTCGACCGGTATTTACAGCTATCCGGCTGAAAGTGCCGCTCGTGTTGCGCTCGGGGAAATAAGAAAATTTTTAGACACGGACGAAGCCAAAGAGGTGCGTCTTGTTTTTTTTTTTGGCAGCTGGTGTAGTCCCCACGACTTGGATCGTGGCGCTTACACTCCACGCAGTTTGAGCGCGTTATCTTTGTGGTGTTCTCCGAGGAGGACGAGGCCGTCTACTTGTGAGTGCAATTTTTTCCGTTTGCTCGATTTGAAAAGCTAAATACAGTATGTTAAAGGGGGCTCATTCCCGAGTACTTTCCGTGGGACCCCCCAACAGCTCCCGAGACGTCTCGTTCTCACTCTCAGGCTACTGCCACGGTAACCTAAAACGGATGCCGAGCCAAAGAACTGAAAACGAAACAAGGGGCCACTGGCACGAGGTCGGGTATACAGGATCCGTTGTTTTTCGTGTAACATCTCCGTCTGGTGACTAGATTCACGTTATGGACTAAGCGGGTCGTCCCGGACCTGTGTGCCCTCAATTCCTACCAGGGGACTCACTCGCCTGTCATCATCTTTCCCCTACATTTGGTGTCGCTGAGCCCTGCATCATGTGCATAGACTGTTTCCCTCGACCTTCTCATGAGTTCCAACGCCACTCCGGCACCCAAGGCCACCAACGCTATTTCGTGATTGCGGGTGGCAGCATCACGTATGTCTTGGCGCCCACTCTAGAGACAAAACGATCGAGACGGTACGCATGACTAAATGATACACTTTTCCAAACGGAGTTTCCGCCTAAAGCTATCGGCGGTACCTGTGAAGGTATACATGAGCAAATAACTACCGTGCCTTGGTGTTTTTGGGTCAAGGAGATGAAGAAGCCATGATGACCACCACCCTGGAAGGACATTTTTATCATTACGATTCACAACCTCAGTTCCGGTGGAGGTGCCAGTGAATTATGCACATGACAATTCGAATTTAGGCCACCTCCAGAAGAAGTGGCATTCAAGTTGCAGTGTAACCCGCCTGCCAGAAATCCGAGGTCTCCAAAACTGTTATTGAGCAGCAGCAACAGTTACTGGTCAGGACTTTTATAATTCAGGTTTAGTACATGAAGTGATCGTGGCTGAAGGAAAGCACGGCAAGATTCTGATTTTGATTGTTCGCAGTGGGACTGAAGAAGGCGATTTGACTCCTTTGTAAAACCATTACTATCATGCTGACCTGGGTGACTTGGAAGTCGTACGGTGCAGCACTGACGGTGTTATGAACGGACTTAAGCGGGCCGGTTGAAAGACCCACACTCTCGTATTGCTCACGCTCATCATCGATTCCCATGAGATGAGAGAGCAGGTCAGAGATCTGCTTTCGTCTCTCCCCGTGGAGGTATGCCAAAGTTTTTGTAGCAAACTTGACACTTGACAAATGTTTTTCGATGACCTACCCACTGCTAACACCCCCCGCGTGTCCCCTCTAGCTTCTGCATGAAATCCAGTTTTATGCGGTGTCCGACTCCCTGCCAATTGTCTGCAGACGCCTGCACCATATATTCGAGTCGTCCCCTGCTACCATAAAAGCCGACTACCTTATGGGGCGCCACCTTGCCCGCTCGGACAAATCCTGCCGTTTCTCCGTCGTCTCCACCGCTCTGCGCTACCCCCTCTGCTGCACACCCGAAGTGCTCGACGCACTCCTCAGGCGGTCGGAAGCCCATCCGCCGAACGTGACTCCCGCCGCCGTCCGTCTTCCGAGATGGTTGTTCCGGCGGCTCGGTCCTTCAGGAGAAGAGGCGCTCCCGCTGCTACGATATCTCTACGGACGTCGGGGCCTGTCGATTCGCCCTATACCGGACTCGCACCAGGGCTTCCCCCTAGCGAGTGCTGTGAAGGCAGGCGCCATTCCCCTTGTGCATTTCTTGCTGGAACAAGGAGCCTCTCCTTGCACCAAGGGCGCGCTTGCCGTCCGGCTCGCTGTCAAGCGGCACGATCTTGACCTCGTCCGTCTGCTCATCGACTCGTCAAAACGTTCTTCGCGGAAGGTAGAAGTCGACTCGGGTATGTTGAAGCTCGCGGTGGAACTCGGCGCGCGAGATATCGCAGAGTACCTGATGAATGAGGAGGGTTGTGTACCCGATCTTGAAACTATCTCATTGCTCAGGGAATGAAGAACTAGATCGTCGTTGTCACACAATGTAGGTTCATACCAGCACGCTGACTTCTCGGAATACGGGAGGGTTCTCGGGCTTTACTGTCGCATCGAGTTACCATGTTGGTTTGAAGACGAACAAATAAAAGGGAAATATGTTGTAACGTTTATAACACAATGTGTCTAATGATATAACGGAACAATCATGCCAGTCATCACGAATATACATCTGTGTCGATAGCGTCAGCGGCTGATACGGGGACGACGACGGGAATGGACGAACTGTACACCTTTGCAACACGGTCAACAAGAATACACACCTAGATATCGTCGATGTCCACTTCTCCATCTTCCCCGAACTCGAACGTGCATTCGCCTTCCTCTTCCCCGAAGGTATCCGTCTCATTGATCTTGGCATTCTCGGGCAGCTCGCCATACGCTTTTACTGGGTAGATCCAACGTCTGCATCAGCTATGTCCAACACGTGGCGTCGAATTGACGTACGGTTGCGAGCTTCATCCGCCGTGTACTTTACAATTACATCGGCTTTGCCGTCTTGGAACTCACGCAATGAAAGTAGGATGATATCACCCTGATTGATCCACACCTGAGTTGGATGGTGAGACGATTGCATATTAGAGGAAAGCAATCACAAGGCACACACCTTCTTGCGCAGCTTTCCTCGGATGTGGGCCAATCGCTTCTCACCATCGAAGCACAGAGCCTCCAGGCGTCCGTTTCCCAGCATCTTCGTCACTTGGGCGTACTCCTGCCCATCCTCACGGAATACCAACTCGCGCTTGTCATCGTCGTTCTCGTTCTTTCCACGTCTCCTGTTCTTGCCGCCCTGTGAGACATCGCGGGTCAACACCAAGTGAGGTCCCCTCATGCATACAACAGACCTTTCCCTTATTCTGATAATCGGAAAAGTTAGTCTCAACATTGTGGAAAAACAGCAGAAATCACCTTTGGCATGCTGGGTAGAGGTTTTACGAAGCCCTCGATATATCCCTTTGGAAGGAAGTGTAGTCACAGATCGATATTATGTAATTAAGTGACGCCTGACGCACAGACACTGACTTGAATACGATATAGTACAACAAAGTATCTATGGGTCCACCTAACTAGTCAACATGCCAGCTACGTGAAGTTGCGTCTGCGGTGTACAGTGCTGTGACTTTCTTCGCCTGCGCTTTCGTCTGACCCGTACTGCGGGTTGCTCGTTTCCATCAAGCTGCCACCTAAGGGAGATCACAGGCACACAATCTCCCTTTATTACGACCTCGTGTGGTGAGGGCCGAATCTCACGATCGTGTAGCGTCTTTGATGGTCTGTGGCCTTTGTGAGGGAATTCGGCCAAAAAGAACGCAAGGGACGAGGGAAGCGCATCTGAACTCGCACGAATGACCTTTCCGGTTCTTTGAGTCTGCTTTCACTGAGTTGGAGTTCGTCACACCACTGGAACTCAGAAGTGACTCAACGTTATATCCTTGCGCAGACCCCAATATCGACGGGACGTCAATAGCAACAGAGAGGGCTTGCTGTCTTCGCAACTCCGCCTCATGACCAGTATCCTCCAATGGTGGCTCCCATACCCTAGAAGGCTCCAGATATAATAGCAGACCAGTTATACCCGAACTCACGTTCGAGTGTGCACAGGTCTTGCTTCCAGAGATATGGCTTTTGGAGGGTGTGCGGTAGAAAGGAGTCTGAATGCTGGGACGATCGCGATACACCCAGTCTATATATTTGGAGGGAATACCGAAGCCTATACTTACGAGCATTCTCGAATTTTTCAATCGATTCTGGTCGCCCTCCGACGAAATGGGCGCGCTTCTTCTCTCTCCGAGTCTGTAATAATCCAAAATCAAACCTCGCTTTGAGTAGCTCCTCTAGTTGCGCAAGCATCTCGCCATCAGGTGTGAAGTGATCACCCTCGGGGAAGAGGGTGGAACGAGGTACTGTCATAGTTTGGTTTTTATGTGAGAATTCGAGATTCGTGTTCATTGGTGAAGTGAAGTCCCTTGTTGTTTGTTGTTGTTAGCTATTTAGCGCAGCCGCATTTATTTATCAATTATTATCGAAATCAATTATTAGCGATGTCTTCGAAGATCAAAACAGTCTCAAAAAGCAAAATAAAAAAGACGTCTGCTCAGGTCAACACAGAGCGCACGTCAGAGCCAACATCAGTGTCAAAGAAACGCAAACACGGACCGACCAAGCTGAAGGAAGAGGACCGTGTCACCGGACTCAAATCCAAGAAGCCCACCAAAGATGATGGGACAAAGAAGCGTGTCAGGCTTCCCAACCCATCAACGACAGAGGAGACGCGTCACGAAACGGTGGTAGATAGACCAAAGCATGCCAAACGGGCAGCGCGTCCTGCGCAGAAGCAGCGAGGACCTTGGAAACCACATTCGTCGCCACCACTGCCATCGCTTCCATCCGACCCCGAACCCTCTCACTCGGAGTCAGAGGACGGTGAGACCGAAGCACCACGCGAAGAAGAAGAGTCCAGTCCCGAAGCAGAGGACGTTCACTTGTACGGCTTCTCCACCGACGAGGATTCCTCGGGCGATGATCTGGATGTCGCCGATGAGGGGGCCGTCCTCGACGTGGGCTCTCTTCCCACTATTTCTCGGGACGATGCGACGGTAAAGAGAAAACTCGAAAAGGCAAAACGGAAGCCCGTACGTGTCGTTTTCTCCCAGTCGAAAGACGGTGCTTATTGGTGCCCTTAGGCGGCAGAAACTGGCGTGGTTTATCTTGGTCGGATTCCCCACGGCTTCTACGAAGATCAGATGCGCGCATACTTTTCACAGTTTGGCGATATCTCGCGCTTGCGACTCTCGCGCAACAAAAAGGTGCGCATGCTGCTCTAGCATCCTTATACGGTGTGTGCCAAAACGACACACAGACAGGCCGAACTAAGCACTACGGGTTTATCGAGTTCGTGTCAGGGCCAGTCGCTCAAATCGTCGCAGAGACGATGGACAATTATCTACTCATGGGCCATATTCTGACGTGCAAAGTCATTCCAAAGGATGAAGTGCACCCAGAACTATGGGTCGGTGCAAACCGCAAGTGGCGTGTAGTGCCAACGTATCGCCTCGCACAGGCACAGCATAATAGGGTTAGTTCGTGTGCCATTTATCTCAGCAGGGACGCTCTGATCCGGCACTCGTAGCCTCGAAGCGAGGGGCAGCAAAGGGCTGCAGAAAAGCGTCTTCTTAGTAGACAAGTGAGCCGGAAACGGAGGCTTGCAGAGGCAGGAATTATGTATGACTTTGACAGAGTAAGATATGTGAGTGCTGCAATTCCTTGCCCTTCATAATGGGTTATAAGGCCTTTTTCTCTCGCAGAAAAGGTCTAAAACCATCTCATGACGTTCTGGCCAGTCGTTTTGAGCGCAACGTAAAATCTTATGATCGCACGAACAATCCACACCCAGGGTATGAATAAATATCACCCAGTAAATATGACACTCGTGATGCTGCCAGAGCTGGCAATGGTACGGACGTCGGTGTTTCTGTTGTGCTTGCAGATCCTATAACACAATCCGACGCCATTCGGTTAATCGGAAGAGCTACAGTAGAGAGACACCCAAGACCCATCAGGGCGTCAGAGAAGGTGACTAGTGTGAGGTGGCAAGCGTGTATGAGTGTATCGATCCAAGGGGAAGACGTAGTAGACAGGAGGGTGGGTGAGATGGGGTGAGATACAGGCGCGGGAGTTTCGGTGGGAATTCAGTTCGGCGGTAGATTGTGGGAACGTAGAACCGGTGCGGGTGCGATGTACGAGTCGGCGTTCACACGATATCAGACGAAGCATTTCGAGAACAGCAAGCGAGGTGGTTGTTATTCGAGACACAGGAGCTGGAAATGTATAGACATGAGAGGCGAGCCACAGGACACAAAGACACAATACAGGCGGAATACAATGGATAGGCAGTCACAGGCGGATACAATGGACGCAGGTACGAGACATAGTACGTTGACACAAACATGAGCGCAGGTATCGAAGCCGATGTGGCGGAGTCATTGTGGGCGTGCGAACGGTGGCCGTTTAGCGTAGTTGCACGCGCAGTGTACGTGTTGACCTTACACTCGGCGGTAGACAGTGCCTCGTCTGTGGGCAACGCCGTTTCGCATCTCAATCGGGGGGACTCCTGTCGAACAGTCAGAACGTGGCAACGGACGTGGGGCAGGCTGTCAACTCACCATGGATAAACCCTCGTTGCTGCTCGCGTGAAAGCTCTTCCAGCGACCTGTTCTTGGTTTCGTCCAGCAACCGTGAAAGAAAGAAGGAACGCCTGCTTACATCGTAGGTAATGTCCTGTCACCGGACTTGCGCGCCGTCACGGCGAAGAAGACGTTCTGGGAGACGATGGCCCCGAGCTTCCCACTCGCCGCAGCAATACCATGTGCAGTTGAGCGGTATCGCGTGGGAAAAATCTCACCAGGAATGATGAAAGTTGTCACGTTGGGCCCGAAATTGGTGAAAAAATTCGCCAGGCAGTACAACACGACGAAGGCCTTGGTCTTAGATTCCTGATCAGGATTGGGATTAGGACCAGGATAAATGCCAGCTGTCCAGAACATCTCCGATAAGCACCTCGGGCCAGAGCCGATAAACGGTGGTCTTACCCATGGCGGCCAATAGCACCGTCAACGCGGAGAAGCCCATGAACTGTATTGGCTTGCGACCCCAAACGTCGATGAGGAAGAAGGTTGCATAGTAGCCTGGCAAAAGTCCCGCCAGTGAAACAACCAGGTTGCCTACGGCGACATTGTGCGACGTCTTGTATATCCGAGTCCCTAATTCGGAGTTATCGATTTGGTCACCAATCCCTGCCAGCGTGAGGACTTCCGGTGTCAGAATCGTTGTAGAGTTGAGACCAAGGCCGTAGAACGCAACCTGAACAGTATACATTAGTTATTCATGACCTCAATAAATTCAAGAAAATCACTTGCATCGACGGCAAACCACGAGTATGCCACTCCAATGAGAAGTTGGAGATTATTCCATTGTCCAAAGTGGGCCATGAAATCAGAGCGGCTGCGGCGGGGTGCATATGCACGTTGCACAACTGCATCCGCGTCTGGGTCCACCCAGTAGGGTCTCGCAGAGTTGCCTCCGGGACCAAGTACGTTTCTAATGTCCGTCGCTGCCCTTCGAACATCACGGTCAATGTCCATCGTGAATCGTGGGGTTTCCGGGATGGTCAGCCGGAAGAAAAGCGCGATGACACCAGGAACACAACCCAAGCCGATGAGAATCCGCCAGCAATAGTCCACACGATCGACGTTCCCGGCTTTTATTGAACCCTTATAAACACCAACCACTATTAACGCGACAAGGGAAGCGACTGTGTGAACAAATAAATTGAGGGTGACCGGTTTCCCCCATATTATGTAAAAATGTTTCGCACCGAAATTTCCCCAGCCTTGAGCAGTGAATACTGCCGTCATGAGACGACCACGAATGCGCGTCGAGGCGAATTCAGAGGTGATCACAGCGCTCAGAGGGTAGCCCCCTCCAACGCCTATGCCCATGATAAATCTCCAGAATGCGATGACGCCGATAATATTTACGGCGTGACCAGACCCTGCAAGCGCCTGGGCGAGCGTGGCCGTGATGACGATCATTAGTTCTATCCCGTCTGTGATCGTGGCAAGGTTAGAACGCTACAGGACGCAGAAAATGAAGCAACTCGTACACATGCGCTTTCGCCCAAGTATGTCGGCCAGCCATCCGAACAGCAATTGGCCGAACAAGTTTCCAATCGGCGCCGCTACCTTGATTCCGAAATCTTGGTTGGTCGAAAGTTGAAACCCGCCGGAGGAGTCTGCCAGTTGATTGTCGATAAGTCAGACTAACGCATTCGGCTTTCTAGGGTGGGCGTCTTACTTAGGGTGTGACCATACACATACCCTAACATGACAGACGCCAGGTTGATGGCGAAGATATCGTAGCTAGACGCGAGGGTAACACAAACTCAAGTAAGTGGTGACACAAAGGGACAATAAACCGATGAAATCTCACGCGTCCGTGAAAAAACCAGTACCAGCGACCAGACAGACCTTGACATGAAACCAGCTACGAACGTGGTCATGAGTGGAAGACAGCAGTAAGCTAGCGACGCACGAGAAAGGAGCTCTGTCAATTTCTTTTAGTGCTTCTGCCCTGCGGGTATTTAGTTCGTGAGCCGGGGCCACGTCATTGATAGGATCTCGTATAGAATCCAGCTCGACGTATTGGTCGTTCTCCATGGATTGAGTTAATGTGAAGTCGTTATTCAACCTCACCAGTAGCCGTTTGACGAGGACGAGGATGGGAGAATAACGAAGGGCCACGAGAACCTGACCTACCCAGCTTCTAAGAGAATTCAGCCATGATCATCACAACAAGGCGATGAGGGTAACACTCGACACCGGGTGCTATTGAGTAGGCAAAAGTGCAAGTCTCTCAGGGCCAGGTGACAAGAAGAAGGCCGTCATTCGGTGGTAAATCGCCGCCATACAGCTGACAAGCACTGCTTGAAGTACCCATCTATGCTTGTGCGATTGGGCTGGCAGTGTTCATCGCAGCGTCCCCCCAAACACCACACTCTAGCTATAGCAGGACCCCATTAGCGGGCACGACCACTTGACACCCCGACCCGCAAGTATGTGAAGTCTCCTTCCCATGAGCAGTACTGTATCCAAATTTGTACATCACCATTAAATTCTTCTCTTAGGAAAATGCATGACAGACGAACCTCCAGAAACGAGAAACGGGAGGAACAGCCTCATCCAAGATTGATGGAACTCAAAGAATTGCAGAGTCATATTGAAAACCACAAGTGAGGAGTCGGACTAGGGCTGCGCACCGAACCGTAACGGCAGATGGCCGTATGTCTTACGGGTGCAGTACGACCCACGGTTACGGGTTTACCGTAACCGTGGCCATAGCCAATGGCTTGTGAGTCCCCACGATATGGTGTGGTTTACAGTGCAGCCGTACTAGTATACGGTTTCGTCGCAAATTTCCCATGGAAGTTTCTTTGCACGTCACTGCCATGCTATCCGTTGAGGGTGGCATGGTGAATCGAAGCCCATTAGCTCTCATGCATACTGATAGCCAGCAACAACCAAATAAATTGAGAGACTGCACAGAGAACGGGCGAAAGCACGAAGTACTTCTCGATCAGAGATGATGGGTCCACGTGTCCGAGGCGAGGTCGCGACAGGTGGGTGCCCTCCTGGAGCCAGTCAATGAAGGTTGGAAGACGTGGGCCTCATCACCGATTCCTTGACAAAGTTACTGGGCGTAGCGAAAGAAGAGCGGTCGGGTTTTTTTATCCAGTTGAAGACTTTGGGTGGATGAATGACAGCACAGAAGAAAATAGGGATGAACACTTGCCGCCCTATACGTTTCTTTGACTATGTATGCTCTATGCCCTGCAGCCATTGTCACGATCCTACTAGTAAGAAGCCCCACCCATGTCTTCTATCTGACTGGGTTCTGGTAACGAGGACACCTAGTACTATTAGGTACAATCATTATAAAAGTAGCGGGCTACGACCGGTCTAAGCCACGGAGGGTACGAATATCACCCAGTTTCAAGTTAAAACGACTGGCTATGGTTCGGACGTCGGTTTTTCCGTTGTGCTCATAGACACAAATCCTATAATGATACAATCCGACGCCAATTACCGGCACTACATTGGTCGACATGAGTAAGAAGATAGTAGAATTGCTTTATCGTACAATTATATACCGCGGGTACCTCATTCATTTCAATTAAACGGAAGAGCTACAGTATAAAGACACCCAAGACCCCTCAGGGCGTCAGAGAAGGTGACTAGGCGTTAGACAGGGCCTCTCCTCAGGCTGTGGACAACGCCGTTTCGCATCTCAACCGGGGCGACTCCTGTAGAACGATCAGAACGTGGCAACGAACGTGGGACAGGCTGTCAATTCACCATGGATAAACCCTCGTTGCTGCTCGCGTGAAAGCTCTTCCAGCGACCGGTCCATGGTTTCGTCCAACAACAAAGTCGATGCGATGCCAGTCAATGAGACACCCGCAAATATTCCGAGACTAGAGCGACGGCCATTTTAACACTCTCGTGGTAAAAGAAAGAAGGAACGCCTGCTTACATTGCCCGTAATGTCGTGTCGGACTTGCGCACTTTGAAGAAGATGATCTGGGAGACGATGGCCCCGAGCTTCCCACTCGCCGCAGCAATGCCGTGTGCAGTTGAGCGGTATCGCGTGGGAAATATCTCACCAGGGATGATGAAAGTTGTCACGTTGGGCCCGAAATTGGTGAAGAAATTCGCCAGGCAGTACAACGCAACGAATGCCTTGGTCTTAGATTCCTGATCAGAAGTGGGGCTGGTACCAGGGTAGATGCCAGCTATCCAGAACATCTCTGATAAGCGCCTCGAGCCAGTTCCAATGAAAGATCGTCTTACCGATGACGGCCAATAGCACTGTCAACGCGGAGAAGCCCATGAACTGTATTGGCTTGCGACCCCAAACGTCGATGAGGAAGAAGGTTGCATAGTAGCCTGGTAAAAGTCCCGCCAGTGAAACAACCAGGCTACCCTCGGCGACATTGTGCAACGTTTTGTATATCCCCAATGGGGTATTGATCTGCGAGCTCTCGATTCGATTACCAATCCCTGCTCGTGTGAGGACTTCAGATGTCAGAATCGTTGTAGAGTTCAGACCAAGGCCGTAGAACGCAACCTGGACAATATACATTAGCCATTCATGACCTCAATAAACTCAAGTAAATGACTTGCATCGACAGCAAACCACGAATATGCCACCCCAATGAGAAGCCGAAGGTTAGGCCCCTGTCCAAAGTAGGCCATGAAATCAGAGCGGCTGCGGCGAGGTGCATATGCACGTTGCACAACTGCGTCTGCATCTGGGTCCACCCAGTAGACACCAGCAGAGTTGCCTCCGGGACCAAGTACATTGTCAATGTCCGTCGCTGCCCTTCGAACGTCACGGTCAATGTCCATCGTGAATCGTGGGGTTTCCGGGATGGTTAGCCGGAAGTAAAGTGCAATGACACCAGGGACACAACCCAAGCCGATGAGAATGCGCCAGCAATAGTCCACACGATCGACGTTCCCGGATACGATCGAGTCTTTATAAGCATCAACCACTATCAATGCGACGAGGGAAGCGACTATGTGAGCAAATGAATTGAGGACGACTGGCTTCCCCGCATTACGTAAGAATGTTTCGCACCGAAATTTCCCCAGCCTTGAGCAGTGAATACTGCCGTCATGAGACGACCACGAATGCGCGTCGAGGCGAATTCAGAGGTGATCACAGCGCTCAGAGGGTAGTCCCCTCCAACGCCTATGCCCATGATAAATCTCCAGAATGCGATGACGCCGATAATATTTACGGCGGGACCAGACCCTGCAAGCGCCTGGACGAGTGTGGCCGTGATGATGATCATTAGTTCTATCCCGTCTGTGATCGTGGCAGGTTTAGAACGCTACAGGACGCAGAAAATAAAGCAACTCGTACACATGCGCTTTCGCCCAAGTATGTCGGCCAGCCATCCGAACAGCAATTGGCCGAACAAGTTTCCAATCGGCGCCGCTACCTTGATTCCGAAATCTTGGTTGGTCGACAGTTGAGGAAACCGGCCGGAGGATGCTGCAAGTTGGTTGTCGGTCAGTCAGACTGACGCATCTAGCTTTCCAGGGTGGGCATCGTACTCGTGGTGTGACCGTACACATAGCCTAACATGACGGATGCCAGGTTGATGGCGAAGATATCGTAGCTAGACGCGGGGGTGATACAAACCCAGGTAAGTGGGGATACAAAGGAACAAGAAACCGACGGAATCTCACGCGTCCGTGAAAAAACCAGTCCCTGCAACCAGACAGACTTTGGCATGAAACCAGCTACGAACATGGTCATGAGCGGAAGACGGGAGTAGGCTTGCGACGCACGAGAAAGGAGCTCTGTCAATGGCATATAGTGCTTCTGCCCTACGGGTATCTAGTTCGTGAGCCGCGACATTGATAGGATCTCGTAGGTGTTCCAGGTCGCCGTGTCCGCCGTTTTCCATGGTTCGAATCAATGTGAAGTTCGTTATTCAACCGCACCAGTAGCCGTTTGATGGGGACGGAGCGAGAAGAATAATGGAAAGCCACAAGAACCTGATCTACCCAGCTTTTAAGAGAATTCAGCCACTATCACCGAAGTTAAGGCAGCAGGGCGATGAGGGTAACGTTCGACGCCAGGCGCCATGCCAAATTGAGTAGGGCAAAAGTACAAGTCTCTCAGGCTGCCAGGTGACAGGAATAAGGCCATGATTGGGCGGGGAATCCCCGCCATACAGCTGACGAGCGTCGCTTGAAGTGCCCATCACTCTAGTGCGACGGCAGTGCTTCATTCCAGCGTCCCCCCAAACACCGCGTCCTAGCTCTGGCAGGACCCTAGCGGACTCGACCACTTGACACTCCGACTTGTCAGTTTGTCAGGTCCGCGGTGAGCAGTGTCCAAAATTGCACGTCATAATTACTTGTATGTTCTCTCAGAAAAACGCAGGGCGGACTTACCTCCAGAAATGGGAAATGGGAGGAACAGCCTCATTCAGGGGGGATTCTAATACATACCGCAGAGCCGTTGAAAACTTTAAGTGAGGACGAAGACGGGCAACATTCACCCGATCACTGTTGTATGGTCCCTGGGTGGATCATGTGCAATCAGTGAAAAAACTCAAGGCACTGGTTGACCAATTGTTAGCCGCCTCACCCCCGACGCCCCCGCCTTGAGTTCTATTCGACATCGCCTATCTGTATGCCTGTGCTTCCATTCCGTATATTTGATGTATGCATCCCGTGGCTATGCGTAGAGGACATTTGGACTGGAAAATACCTAAAGAAGCGGGCGGTGCAGTTTGACGTCGACCACGTAATCCCAAGTCAACAATGACTCAGACAACCTGGGCCCGTAGAGTCGCGCACTTAGGAGCCTTTGACCGCCCCATGCCAGGCTTTGACTCGCATTCGGCATTTTGCAAGTGCTTCGTCTCGTGGGTGTATCGCGGCGGCCACACCCAATTCTGTGTTCCTGTCGAGGTCTGCAACTGGCAATTTTGATTGGTGACTAATTATTAATAGGTTACCGGCCAAACACTGGCAGTCCAGGGAAATAATATTCATACGTCACCCTTCGCTGTTTTTTACTCAGCTGGGATCCTTTGAGAGTCTATCGTGATGGTGGGGACGTACAGTACCTTGACTCGGATGTAGCGATCCCAGACGGAGCGCTCTCCCTGAATCAAATTTGGCAGACCTAATTACAGCGGTTTTCATATCGATAGGCGGGTTCCTCAAAAAAAGTTGAGTAGGTGGGGTTTCGGGAACTGCCATCGGCAAAAATGCCGAGACTTACCGTAAATAAGAAATAGAAAAAAAAAACAAAAACAAAAAAAAATTGTCTGAAGTCTGAAGAAATACAAGATTATCGACTTACTGTAACTCGATGACATCTATACATTCATTAGTGCGACAGTAATGTCGTAGATGTTGATATATGTTGATAGCCTAAACTGTCCATGACTGCTGGGAAACCCACCTAAGCTTGTGCAAACGTGGTCGCGCAGGTCTCCGCGTGGCGCAAGATGTCATGTGCAGGACCAGTGTGATCGGGCGCACGTCGGGTTAAAATTACTAAGGCCGCGCCCGCGTGCGGCGAGTTCAGGAAGGGAAACAATGGGTACTCTGAGCCCTGCTGAGTCGGGTGGTCGGAAACGGTCGCGCACGCTTCCGCACGGCGCGTAACTTCGCAGGAATGGCCCCTGAAGTTGGGGACGCGTTGCACTTGAGTTGCTAAGACCGCACACAAGTGCAGCACGCTGGGGAATACTAAGGGTGAGCTGCACTGAGCTCTCTGAAATCCAAAACGCAAAGGGAAGGTTCTATTCCTTGCGAAGATACATGAAACAGGAAAGAAACAATGCACACAAACGTGGCAAGTTTGGAGCACGGGTGAACACAGGCAAGTGGGGGGAACTGACAGTGGTGGGCACGAGAAAAAAAAAGATATCACGTTGACAAGGCAAACCAATTGAGGAAAAAATATTCAATAAGTCTTATTTTTCCCGATCGGGTCTTTAATAACTAGTTATCTTCGTCCTCCGATCACCCCGCCTACTCAACTTTTTTGAGGAACCCGCCTATCGATATGAAAACCGCTGTAATCAAAACTCGTGCTAGTGCGAACTGTACATAGGGTTCTATACCACATAGCGCACGTAAATGGATTTCAAAAAATAAAAAAAAAAGGCAGGTCCTCACATTTCATTGCAAGCTCGATGGAAATACCGATATGTGAGATTGGAGAGAAATTTGCGAGACCCTCGTCTTTTGCCCACGGGCGTTCAGTAGGTTCAGTAGCTAGATAATGACGTCACTCACTTGCTTTACTTCGTGTTTCTTTCGTAAAGAATCTATAAATACTACCCCCGTGCCTTTGCTCCCACTAGGTCTCAGATCTCAGTGCGTAATCATTGGTGTTACTGGCGAGAGGACTCGTGTTCCAATGGCATGGTTTAGAAGTGTCACATTTCGTAAATCTACACAATTAACCGAATAGAACGTCATGAAAAGTGAGGAAAGCAAAGTACAAAGACCATGGAGATACGTAAGATAAGTTACGACGTGATAAGTGATGCAATGAGTGAAAGCTTTATACGAAGGCAATGGCGCGAGGGTGTAACAGAGGGAGGGACAAGAAGGGGGGGGTATGAGGGGTACGCTGGACGCGGCCAAGAGTGAAACACACAAGTTGTGCTAGTACTCGGTGAATGTCGCTCTATGATATCCTTCGTAGAACGATGCCATTGCGCAGTTCGATTTGGTTGGCAGCTAGATTCGTCACGCTTCGTCAGTTGGGTCCCCTTTACGAGGCTTCGGGGGAGACTGTACCTCGAATAAATCCTTTTTGATTTTCATTAGACAGTTCCTCCAATGACCGACCCCGCGTTTCCGGCAGTAGTAATGTAGACGCAACACCTGACAGCATCACGAAACCAAAGATTTCAAGGCTAAGACAGGAAAGGGTCAAGACCAACTCGGGGTGATTTAAGAGGAAACATACATGGTTTGAATCGAATTACCTTTCCGGAAGAAAATGACCTGTGCGACAATGGCCCCTAGTTTACCGCAAGCCGCTGAGAGGCCGTGGGCAGTCGAGCGATATCTAGTAGGGAAAACTTCCCCAGGTATAATGAAAGTTGTGACGTTCGGACCAAAGTTCTGGAAAAAATTCGCGAGACAATAGAGAAACATCAGAAGTTTCACTTCTTCCCCATCGGACCGAGGTGAGTTTCCTGATCCGAAGCCTACGTCGGTTGATCAGTATCGGCGAAAATGTTCGGTGATGGACCGTACCCATAAGGAGGAACAGAATGGAGAGGGCAGTGAAACCCATGAGCTGGATTGGCTTCCGACCCCAGGAGTCAATAAAGAGGAACGATGCCAAGTAACCAGGCATGAGGCCTGAAGCAATCAGGATCAAGGTACACACGGTAGTGTCGTGCAGGTTATTAAACACATCCCGAGGTGTCCCGGCGTTGTTCGTGCTGTTCGAACCCAATCCCAATGCCGAGAGAATCTTTGCGTCGAAGATTTTAGACGAGTTCAAGCCAAGCCCATA